>VZSF01007970.1:0-99434 GCA_013398295.1 Chionis minor | reverse complement strand
GCAGCTTGAGTACTGTGTTCAGTTTTGGGCACCGCAGTATCGGAGAGACATTGAGGTGCTGGAGCGTGTCCAGAGAAGGGCAACAAAGCTGGTGAGGGGTCTGGAGAACAAGTCTTATGAGGAGCAGCTGAGAGAGTTGGGATTGTTTATCCTGGAGAAGAGAAGGTTGAGGGAAGACCTTATCACCCTCTACAACTACCTGAAAGGAGGTTGTAGCGAGGTGGGGGTCAGTCTCTTCTCCCAAGTAACAAGCGACAGGACAAGAGGAAATGGCCTCAAGTTGTGCCAGGGGAGGTTTAGGTTGGATATTAGGAAAAACTTCTTTACCGAAAGGGTTATCAAGCATTGGAACAGGCTGCCCAGGGAGGTGGTGGAATGGCCGTCCCTGGAGGTATTTAAAAGACGGGTGGACGTGGTGCTGAGGGACATGGTTTAGGGGTGGTTTTGGCAGTGTAGGTTTATGGTTGGACTCGATGATCTTGAAGGTCTCTTCAAACTCAAGTGATTCTATGATTCTATGATCACAACTTCTGCTTTAAACTTCCAGGACCCACATGGATTTAGTTCGAGCTTCAAGCCAGCAATCTGGTTTTAATTCTGATTTGGCAGACTGAAGACAATGGCAGTTGCCATTTGTCCCAAGAGAAACAAAATCATGGTATTTAAGCTCTATCTACTCTGATGTGATTGAACAACAGGAGTTAGAATTTGAACAGCTTCTACAGATTTCTAGAAAATAATTGGTCTAGACATACTCAACTACTTAGGAAGTATAAGAATGTGTGACCCTCTATTCACCTTGGCCAATCTATTTGTTTATTTCTAAGGGTAAAAAATAAGACTTAATGCATCTCAGTACGGTACTTCAGTATATAGTAATGCACTTTACTGTAAAGTAAAGCCATACTTCTTTTTTTGAGACAATTATGGAAAAAGAAATATTCTTGTCAAAGAATCCTATTACTCTAGAAAAACAGGAACCCTGAACCAAAGGAAACCTAAAAGGAATGGACAACTGTTGCTATTCTAAAATCTGGACTAGAAGGAGGCTAGGATCATGTAAGGATTTTCACAGAATCACAGAATGGCTGAGGTTGAAACTTACTTTGTCCAAACCCCCTGCTCAAGAAGAGTCACCTTGAGCCAGTTATCAAGGACCATATCCAGACAGACAGCTTTTGAGTATCTTCAAGGATGATACTCCACGACCTCCCTGAGCAATATGTGCTAATGCTTGGTCATCCTCACAGTAAAATAGTGTTTCCTGATGTTCATATGGAAACTCCTGTGTTCCATTTTCTGCCCATTGCCTCTTGTCCTGTCACTAGACACGATTTAACAGGAAAGGTTTGTTTGGGGCTCAGAAGTAGGAACATATTTGTAAAAACAAGTCAAACATCTAATAAAAGATGTCTGATGAGGTTTTATTCATAAAAAATATTAAATACAGCTTGACTTAAATCTCATTCCATGGAACCATATTTCAAATGTGTTTGGGGGGATAGTTAAATAAATAATGAGGAACATGATTAATTTATTCAACTGTTTCAATATATTAATTAGGTGTCATACTTGATTGCAATAAGTTCAGGACATTCTATGTTCCTCACATTGAAATCTCTAATGAAAAAATAATTTTAATTATCTTTTTCTTCATTGCTACACTTATTTCTGTAGACAGTTAATGGACATCAAGCAAATTTTTGAAATATAGATAAATGTATTAATTTTTATGTGTGTGTGTCTGTGTATAATTGATTTAATTTCTAGCATAATTACAGTTACAGCAAGGTGCACTGGCAGACATCTCAAAGTCTCAGTATGCCTAGAATAGAGAAAACACTTATTCCAACACCCCCCATGAACCTGGAATTACAAGCACTCTTCCTCCTTATCTAAATGATTTCATCTTCTGGCAAGAAACAAAGCTTTGTTTGTTGTGATAGCCAGATTCTTACAGCTTCTTGATTCCTCCCACTACAGCTAATTAATAAAATAAATTATAATTTTTCTTTAAAAGGTAGTAATTTTGTGAATTCTTTTCTCTCTGCTTCTAGCCCTGCAAATCATAAAAGCATTCTTTTCTCTTTACCCTCTTCCCATAACCTGTCATCTTTTCTCTAAATATAATAGTCAGAAATCTAGTATCCAAGCAGATGGAGCTCCTGCAATGTTTGAAATTCACCCTACAGTTATGTTAAGTGACAGTTTCACCTGAGTGAAAAAAACGCCAGCTTCATACCAACTGATTCTGGCTAATGTGAATTAACATGAAGTTTCTTACATCACAGGAATCAAAATTAGGGCCTAGAGAAAGGGTAATTGTAATTTGAATTAATAGATTACAGATGCAGAAAGAAAAGAATATTTCTTTTCCCTCTTCTACAAAACAGAAGCCACCCTGGACTGAAACCAGAATTCAAAGCAGTGCCAAGACCAATGTGGTCCAATGAAGGGGTTTAGTAAGTATCTAGCCAAATGTACATTAAAAAAACAATCCCAGCTGTAGCTGTAGACAAAAGAAAATGTGTCAGATAGATAGCTTTTAAAATACTGACGTTTGACTTCCTTTGATGATCAAGGTATATGTATAGATAAAAAGTGGAGGTTTTTTCAATAATAGTACTTTATCTTGGAACTGATAGGTGATTGGTGTGCATTCAGGGAAAGATGGAAAGTAAAATTATGGGAATGACCTTGATCTTACATTACTGAAACAAAGAAAATAAAAGCTACAAATTTAACAAACCTGAAAAACCTAACTAATAAAGCTTATATTGAGACCAAATAGGATGAAAAATATTTTGGGTTAGAAAAATTGTAGATAAAGAGCTAGTTAGCAAGTAGATTTAATTCAGTGTGAAACACTGTCACTTAAGATTTCTGAAAACTAAAATCTGATTTTTTTCCAAATTCAGTGGCTACTCTGAATTGATACAGTACCATCAAAAATCTCATTACTCTTCCAAGAGTAATGCTGTTTTGCTGTAGCAAGGAGGGCACATCCATTTTCATATCATGCAATTCCACAGGAATGGTCATTGTTTGAAAAGGATGGTTTACATTGAGGAGTAAAGGAATATATTGCTAATCAATGCATATTATTTAGATTTGGTATTAATTAGCTAAACCAAACCAAAAGCAATTCTTTACATATAACATAACTCTACATATGAAACACATGATATATAGGACACACTGTAAGAGCTTTTATAAAATTTCTGTCAGAAATAATATGAATGAATTCACATGGATGTTTTTCAATCCAATTACAGCAAATGTATGTTGCTTTAGCCAGTGTCACAGGATTTTACGTACATACATACTTATCTGTAAAGCTAGAACCTACCCATTTACTCTGCTAATGATTTATTTTAAGCACTTTAAGATATTTCCTCCTAAAGCTTTTCAAATCATTTTCACTGAGAGATTTTAATTAATTTGATTTACCTTAGGTTGTCTGGGCATTTGCTTTTCTGTTAATAGAAAAATAAAAGTGTCTATAGGAACAGAGAATGAAAAGTGTGATTTGACAACAGAGACCATTAAAGCTCCTAAGGACAGGGCAAATATAACATATACATAGCATAATCACATTTTCTATGAACAAAAGCATTAACTTTTCTTTAAAGCTGTAAGAATTTATTATGTAAGTCTGCTTGTGACTATTATCCCATTGACATATGAAGGAGGTGCACATCAAAATCCCATTAACACTCTCTGCCATTGATAAAATAGACCCTTTTAGCTTACAAACCATTGAAAGTAAAAACAATCATGGTTCATAGCCTCATTCTGGAAACCATTATTATTTGTAGTGTTCAACAGAAAGTGCTGTGCAAACAAAAAATGAAACAGGTCATTGCATTGAAACTCCTTAAAAAGTACAAATGAGCAGAAAATTCACACGGCTGTATACACATGGAGGATTTTGTGTAACATTATCATATTATCCTATGCTACAAGAGGGTTGACATCACATTTTTACATCTCTTGTAATCTAATCCTACAACGGCAAGTCTGCACAGGCTGCAGTGCGGATATCTACTCTGGCATGGTCTTCTTCATGGGCTACAGGAAAACATCTGCTCCACCGTGGACTTCTCCATGGGCTCCAGGGGAAACTCTGCTCTAGTACCTGAAGTACCTCCTCCTCTTTCTTCTTCACTGACTGCGCTGTTATTAGTGCTGTTTCTTACTTCTTTTTCCCCCTTACTCCTCTACCTATGCTGTTTTTGCCCTTTCTTAAACATATTTTCCCAGAAGTGCCATCAGAATCACTGATGGGTTCAGCTGTGTCTGTACTGGGGTCATTGTGGGACCAGCTAGAGCCAACTGAAACTGTGCCTGACACGGAGGATCCCCTTGTCTCCTCTCACAGAGGCTCCTGCAGCCCTTCCCCACTCCCCTACCCCCAACACCTTGCCACCCACACCCAATATACCAGTCACATCTTGAAAATCAAGGGCAGAGATGGCACAAGATTTCTGAAAACTGATTCTAATGCTTAACTAGTATGATAATGATATTTTTACCACTTTGTATCAAATTAGAACAACGCTTGTTTCAGTTTATGCCTGTTTTCTCTTGTTCTCCTGCTATGCGCCTCAGAAAAGAACTTGCCTCTCTTTTCTCATTAGCATCCTCATAGGTACATTTTCATTCTCTTCCCCCTCCACCCTCTCCAAAGCTTTCCCTGTCCCAGCTAGAACAAGCTTTACTCCCTCAGGCTCTTCTTATGGGGCACGCAGCCCAGCCCAGGACCATCTTGATGGTTTTTACCTAGACTTTCTTACTTACCAACATTTTTATTGTACTGAGGAGCCTAAAACTGGACACAGTCTTCCAGGTGCAGCCTACTGGGTGCTGACTGACAAGGAAAAGTAATTTTCCTTGATCTTCTGGCAGTGCCAGTGTTCATAGAGCCCCAAGGGCTCTTGGTTCTTTGTTTTTAGGGCATGCCGCTGTCTCATGTTTAGCCAGTGTCCATCAGGAGCCCTCAGGCCCTTTCCAGCAGAGCTGCTCTCTAGGTAGTCAGTCCTCATCCTGTCCCTATGTATTTGTCCTCATCAAATTTTATGAGATTCCTGTTGGCCTGTTCCTCTCTCCTGTCCAGGTCCTGTCCAGGAGTTATGCCCTGTCTCCTCCTCCAGCTTATTGATAACAATATGAAGCAGATGCCTGAAGAACTCATTTGTAACTGAACCCCAGCACAGTATGAACAATTATCCTTAGCCTTTAAGCTCACTGCTTTTCTCTCACACACATGGCCAGTCATTTCATCACAAAAGGCAAACAGGGTGGTGTGCATAATTTACTCTTGGTATATCCATGCTGGTTATTCCTGATCACCTTTTTCATATCCCCAGAGTGTGTTCAAGCTGGATGTGGTCAAAGACTGTCTAACAGACTGTATCAAGGCTTACTAATACGTTTTTAATAACCTTTAACGTTTTTGAAGATGGGTGCACCATTTGCCTTTCCCCATCATCTTTGACCTTCTCTGTACAACTTGTAAGAAATGAAAAAGAGTGATGATAGTTTCAATGACAGCAGCCACCTTTCTCAGAATGCTTGGATGCAACCAATCTGGCTTCTTGTATGGGCTTCTGAAGACATCCCTGCTTGAGCAGATCCTTTCCCATTGCTGGTGGTTCCTCACATCCTGAACCCTGTCTCTAGGCACAAAAGTCTGTGAGATCTTGTGAGTACCAAAGCAAAGGTATTTATTACATCTGTCTTGTCTGTGTCTTCTGGCACTAAATCAACTTCCCCATTCAACCACAAGCCCCTATTTTCCTTGTTCATCCTTCTACTGCTGACGGAACAGTAATAGCTCTTCTTCCTTGCCCTTGGAACTCTTACAAATTTCAACTCTAGTTGAGTTCTGGCTTTTCTAACATTATCCCTTCATATCTATGTATTTACATATCCTGTCACCCGGCCTCTGTCACCTGCCCTCACATCCATGTATTGTATATAGATGCACAGAATCACAGAATCACCTAGGTTGGAAGAGAACTTTAAGATCATCAAGTCCAACCATAAACCTAACAGTGCCAGGGATGGGGACTCAAGCACTTCCCTGGGCAGCCTGTTCCAATGTTTGATGACACTTTTGGTGAAGAAATTTTTCCTAATATCCTAAACCTCCCCTGGCACAATGTGAGATCATTTCCTCTTGTCTTATCAATTGTAACTTGTGAGAAGAGTCAGACACCTCGCTAGAACCTCCTTTCAGGTAGTGATAGGGAGCAATAAGGTCTCTCCAGGCTTAACAGCCCCAGTTCCCTCAGCTGCTCCTCATAAGATTTGTTCCTTAGACCCCTCAGCAGCTTCATTGCCCTTCTCTGGACATGCTCCAGAATGAATCTCAATGTCTTTCTTGTAGCAAGGGGCTCAATGTCTCCCTTGTAGCGAGGGGCCCAAAACTGAACACAATATTTGATGTGGGGCTTCACCATTGCTGAGTACAGAGGGATGATTACTTCCGTAATCCTGCTGGCCACACTGTTTCTGAGACAAGCCAGGATACTATGAACCTTCTTGGCCACCTGGGCACACTGTTGGCTCATATTTAGCAAGCTGTGGACCAACACACGCAGGTCCTTTTCTGTTGGGCAGCTTTCCAACCACTCTTCCCCAAGCCTGTAGCACTGCATGGGGTTGTTGTGACCCAAGTGCAGGACACAGCACTTGGCCTTGTTGAACCTCAAACCATTGGTCTCGGTCCATCGATCTAGCCTGTCCAGACACCTCTGTAGGGCCATCCTACCCTCAAGCAGGTTGACAGTCCCACCTAACTTAGTGTCATCTGCAAACTCACTGAGGGTGTACTTGATCCCCTCATCCAGGTCTTTGAGAAAGTTATTAAACAGAACTGGCCCCAATACCGAGCCCTGAGGAACACTGCTTGTGACCTGCTACCACTTTTTGGGCCCGACCTTCCAGCCAGTTTTTTTACCCAATGAAGACTTTACTAAAGTGGAGGTAAACAACATCCACAGCCTTTCCCTCATCCGCTAAGTGGGTCACCTTGTCCTAGAAGGAGATCAGGTTTGTCAAGCAGGACCCATCTTTCATAAACCCCTGCTGACTGGGTCTGATCACCTGATTGTCCTGCATGTGCCACATAAAGACACTCAGGATGATCTGCTCCATAATCTTCCCCAGCACCGAGGTCAGACTGACAGGCTGGTAGTTCCCCAGATCCTTCTTCCGGTCCTTCTTGTGGATAAGCATCAGACTTGCTAGCCTCCAGTCAATTGAGACCTCCCTGGTTAGCCAAGACTGCTGATAGGAAGTGGCTTGGTGAGTACTTCTGCCAGCTCTCTCAACACCCTCGCGTGACCCCATCCGGTCCCATAGACTTATGTGTGCCTAAGTGCTGTAGCAGGTCCCTCATCATTTCCCCTTGGATTATAGAGGCTTCATTCTGCTCCCTGCCTCTGTCTTCTAGCTCTTGTGGCTGGGTACTCGGGGTACAACTGGTCCTACTAATAAAGACTGAGGCAAAGAAGGAATTAAGCACTTCAGCCTTTTCCTCATCCTTTGTCATTATGTTTCCACCCCTTCTACTAAAGATGGAGATTCTCCTTAGTCCTCCTTTAATTGCTAATGTATTTACAGAAACTTTTTTTATTGTCCTTAACATTAGAAGCCAAGTTAAGTTTTAACTGGGCTTTGGTCCTTCTGATATTCTCCCTACGTTACCTCATAGTACTTCTGTAGTCCTTATGAATGGCCTGCCCCTTCTTCAAAGGCCATAAATTTTCCTTTTTTCTCCAAGTTGCAACCATAGCTCTCTGTTCAGCCAGGGTGGTTTTTTTCCCTGCTGGCTCAGTTTTTGGCACATGGGGACAGCCCGCTCCTGCACATTTAAGAATTCCTTCATGAAAAATGTCCAGTCTTCCTGGACTCCTTTGCCTTTCAGAACTGCCTGCCAAGGGACTCTATCAACCAGGGTCCTGAATAGAACAAAGTCCACCTTCTGGAATTGCAAGGTGGAAGTTCTGCTGACCACCCTCCTTGCTTCTCCAAGAATCAAATCCTCTATCATTTCATGATCACTATATCCAAGACGGCCTCCAACTGTTACCTGTTTTCAAACAACAGGTCCAGCAGGCCACTTTGTCTAGTTGGCTCCCTCACCAGCTGTGTCAGGAAGCTGTTCTCAACACACTCCAGGAACTTCCGAGACTGTTCCCTCTCTGTTGTATTGTATTCCCAGCAGACATCTGTTAAGTTGAATTCCCCTACCAGGACATGGACTAGCGATTTTGAGACTTCTCCCAGATGTTCATAGAATATTTTGGCTGCCTCTTCATCCTGATTGGGAGGTCTGTAACAGACTTCCACCATGATGTCTGCCGTGTTGGGTCTCACCCTGATTCTTACCTGTAGACACTCAACCTTATTGTCACTATCATTTAGTTCTAGACATTCATAACACTCCCTAACATACAGGGGCACCCCACCACCTCTCCTTCCTTGCCTATCCCTTCTGAAGGGTTTAGAGCTGTCCAGGGGAGTTGGACTAGATGATCTCCAGAGGTCCCTTCCAACCCCTAACATTCTATGATTCTATGATTGCAGCACTCCTTCTTTAGAGGACAGAGGCCTATCTACCTCTTTTTTGCATTAGACCTCAATATGAATACCCTGGTCAACCAAGCCAGCCTTGTGTCATGCCCCACTCAGACCTGTTCGGAAGACGAGGAGTAGGGGTGGGGCTGTGACTCAGATTCATAAATCCCCAGTGGTGTGGACTAAGGTAAGACAACTCTCAAGGTCCGCACACAAACTTTATTAGCTTAACTAGGTCCGTGACAATTGGTTCGGTATAGAACAAATTATGGCAAGCAGTGAAGTACACCTTGCACTACTTAACGGATGTACCACAGAGTATGGTAGGCAGCACGTGACAACGCATATGCCATCAATTATGGCAAACAGTATGGTAAGCCTTGCATTATTTGCTAACTTCAAGAGAAAAGAGAGAAAGAGAAAGAGAGAGAGAGAGAGAGAGAGAGATATCACCAGTCCTGGTTCCAGCGTTGGTCCAGCCAGCTGGGGGTGGGGGAGTCTCTGGTTCATAGGAGCACTCTTCTGTGTGTCCCCCAAAGAAATTCTTCCACTGCCAACTAGGGGCAAGTATCTTCCCCTTTTATGTTTGCCTTACCAGATGACTCACCCCACTATTACAAGGACAGTTTTGTCTCAGATCTCCCAACTTTCCAGGTGGTAGGAAGCATAATTTGAGTGGGGGCATGGGTGCATTTAGCAGACCATGAGGTCACAAGCTGAGCAGACCATTTGCCTTTCAAAAGGCTTCTTGCCTCCTGTGCTACACAAGAGACAAGCAGGCGCCAGCCCCAAGCTCCGTGCCAGGCCTGCGCAAGGCCTGCAGCATGCAAGCTCCAGCTTGTCCACCTCCCCCCCCGCACCAGCTACAGCTTCATTTCATGGTACTTGTCAGTGTTTTGAGACACTCAGAAAGGTTCAGAAGGCCTTCACCTCCGCTTCCCCCAGTCTTTGTTTTGGGGGCGTCTACAAGTTGTCTCTCACACCTTGTGATACATCTATGTGATTGGCAGAATATTGGGATGCAGTAAAGATGCACGGAAACAAAGACATGTACGTTTTTTAAGTACATTTGGTAAACAATTTTCTATGTCTGAAATTGCAAAATATTTTTCAGTAGAGGATTATATTCTTCTTCTTGCATAAAAATAATTAATTTTCAAACTTAATTAAAGAATGACACCCCACAAGCTAAATTTCAGTCCACAGTGGAAATTTTCTATTCTAATGAATATTTTTGAATGCTATTTGTTTTACAGTAGATATTTCCAAAGGTCACTTTAGTCAACAGCTGAAATGTTAGTAATCTATGAGGTGGAAATAGCACCGTTAACAAAGAGAAGCAGAGAAGAGGTTGAAGTTTGGCAATCCCTATTTATTCCTTTAATATCACTAAAATTACTCAAAACAAGAAGGCACCTCATTTTGGTTTTCAATTAGAGGTCTTATATATATAATTGTATTGCAGAATTTTTCATTAAGTTTGGAATATTGACTTAATTTGGAGACCTTTCAAGCCTTTCACTCAATTATCCATCAAGCTACACTGCATTTAGTTGTCAGACAGAACATGCAATGACTAAACTTTTCAAAAAAACCAGATGTTAATATCTCTTGACATGAAAATATTTTCTTACCACAAAATTACAAGATGTGTTTAGGGCTGTTAGTGAGATATAAATGACATTGATCAAACTTGATTCCTTTTTCATCTGATGCAGGACCTGCAGAGGTTAGTCTCCTTTCTGTTCAATATCCTTAGAATAACTATAGGTCAATTTGTGATTAACATTATAGTGTTAATATAAAATGACAAAAAAAGGATTTTAATGATTAAAATTGAGAAGAAATTGTGTTTTGGTTGGGAGGGGAGGTGTTTTGTTTTGTTTTTTTGTGGCAAGGTTTTTTTACCCCTGGAATAGCCCACTTAATGAAATTTAGGTATAGCTGGAGCTTTTAAACTAAGACTGGATTTTTTCCTAAAAAAATTGCTTCATTGCAGTTTATCAGTCTTAGTAATGCTCACTTACATAGCTAGGGAATACAAATCCCTCCACTAGAAAAATAACTGTGTAAAATTCTAATGGCTGCTTCTTATTCAGGAAGTCAGATTAGAAAGTTATAAGTTTAGTCATTTTTAAATTGAGAAAATATAACTTTTTTATTATACAATAATTTCCCCATATAAACAGTGATTCTCTTTTTTTTTTTTTTTTTTTTTTTTTAAAGTGGTTTTAGAATAAAAAACCAAAGAATAAATTATATTCTACCTCTAGTATTGGGACTACTGCATTCTTGGGAAGAACTTAGCAAAATTTAATAGCTTGTGATGCAGAGGAAATCAAAACAGATTTTTTTTTAAAGAATTGTTACTGATTTATGATTGATGGTGACTGAGCAAATTCAGTGTCTCATTTTTGCCAGCTGAACAGATTGAACTGAGTAATTCATCATAACACATTCCTATGGAAACATTGAAGCTTCCAGGGATGTTTTTATAATGATTTTGTTTGTTCAGCTATGTGTAAGCCAGGAGGTATACATAAACTTGTTTAAGATCCAACCACTTTTGTTTCAGGATGCTATTGGCAACAGGCTCAATTGTTCTGATTCCTTTATCTTACAGTAAAACTTTCTAGAGGGCTGCATGCAGGGACTACCACCCTCCAACTCTGATCTGTCTTGTTTTTTCACTGATATGCATGCTGCCAAAGCTTCACTGCTCTTTCACTGAAATTAAAATTTCCTTCAATGTGTCTATGTGTTCTCCAGCCACACCTGCAGATGCAGTGCAGCAGAACTTAAGCCTATGCCATTTGGGAATGTTACAAAACTTCTACACAATAGAACTGGGGAACTTGAAACACCAAATTATTGAACTTAAATATTGCAGGCTTCTTTTTCTGGTGCAGTATAATTTCAGTTCTGAATGAAATAAAGTCATTTCAACAAAAACTTTAATTTCTCCAATGAAGATCAATTGTGGTAATTAGCTACCATAACGAACAGAAGCAAGTACAGAGTCATAGTATCCCAGAAGAAAATTTGAGAAACCCAGTCCATTCCCATATATCTTTATGTAAGGCAAATGAATGACATATTTTAGAGGTTGTCACTGTAATCCTAATAATGTCTTACTGTACTCTGTCTTCGTTATAATACCTATAGGCATTTTTGAACAGGAATGTCATATCAAAAGAAAACACAATGTTTTTTCTTAGATTTTAATCCTCTTGCAATAAGTGTCTTTATTACAAGCCTAGTTTTGGAATTTTAATTATGACTGTAAAGAATTTCAGTAGATTCCACCTCCACTCCCTTTTACAGGCACAATTCACTTTCAACCAATTTTTTGAGGAAGGTATTCTCAAGACCTAATCTAATAAAAAAGTGAACCCTTCTTCACTGACACTTCAGTATTCTTTAAAGTCTCTATGATAATGCGTAAAATATTTAACTACAGAAAGGTTTCACCCTGTGTGATGGTGGAAAAAAGGAGATGAAACCTCAAGTTCTCCATACCAGAGCAACATGATCCTGATGTACTTTAGTGTGAAATATATTCTAACATTAACATCTAACTTCTTCCCCAGCTTCTCTAGCAGGATGTTCTACAACAAATGTGGTTATTTCACAAAGTTTACATTTGCTTTATCCTCTGAGCACTGAACAGATATTAGTTTTAGATCTCAGCGTAGTATTTCTTAGTGTTCTCCTTGGTAGTCCTTTGAGGTATTTTAACTGAGGCAAAGCTGGCAGCAGAAATCCTTGGCCTCAGATGCTTGGTTCTATTTAGGCACCCATCCCTCATTATTTGAGAATTGCCAAAAAATGCACATTCAATATCATAACCCACTACTACCACTCTGCTTCTCAAAAATAAAACTTTATTTTTCTTTGAAATAATCTTTTTACTGGCCACACAACAGTACAAGCTAATAAAAGAGGACGAAGTTTTAAAAAGGGAATGGGGCTTATAAGAGTTTAATGTTGCACATTCATCTGTAACTTCCTAGTGAGTAATAAATACAATGTGTTCACACAAGCCTTAAAAAATGGTCACACAGAACTGAGTATGTGGCAGTGAGTTAATAGTGACAGGCCCACATCAGCAGTAGTAAGCAACTAGTCTGGAACAACACATGCAGAATTAACTGAAGTTCATTTATCTGCATTAAAATGCATTCTAGGAACAATTGAGAAAGACACATTAAAAAAGAAGAAAAAAAACCACAGGTGGCTTTTGGAGAACACGAAGTCTGTATAAATAATGAGAAGTAAGCATCTAGATTGTTATACGACAATGTTTTGCCAAGAGATTTTCCCTGGTAGGATTTTGCTTTTGCTAAGTTGTCTTTCTTTTAGAGAAAGAATTTTTGTCTTTTCTTATTTGAGCTGAACTGTGATTTTGAGTGAAAGAAAATAAAATAACATAGATCTATCGAATATTACAAAGTAGCTCATGGTTTTTCCTACACATTTGCATGATTGTTCATCATTAAGGATGTATTTAACTGTTAGGACTTTTGTATTGTGACTGTGGGAAAATTAAAATACAGGCAAGTAACAATGAAAGCAGACCATAAATAGGTCTTATTTTTCAATTTAAAAAAAAATCTGTCATTTCTCTAGTGTTTCTGTTACGCCCAAATTAACAGTCATTCACATGGTTCGAGAACTAGCATGACTTTGGTAAATTTTTTTCTGTCTCTAATCAACAAGTTTGCATTCAGATGACATGGATTAAAGGATTTAACTGTTACTAGTCCCAACAAAAGAGACGAGTTTTCTTCCCCAACTTTTTTTTGCTCATGTCAACACAAGTCCTGCTTCCACTCACCAGGTTTGGTACTCATCTGACGCTTCAGTGAGCCAATTAAAAGCACTACTTAGCTTTCTTGTTTTCTTTTGTTTTCCTTGGGTAGTTGCCTTCTAGATTAGTAATTTCACAGAATCACAGAATGACTTAGGTTGGAAGATACTTCACTAAAAATTGAAATAAGTACTGCAGCTAACACAAGTGAGGCTGCATGTTACATGCACCAATCATCTTATAAGCAAAATGGAATATGCCATGCATATGAGGCTAAGAATTTGCTGCTGGCCTAATTAAGTTCTTAACAACTTAATGAGTATACAGGCAGTTGTTATGACTACAGAAAAACATCATTACAAAGCAGTTAAAATAATTATGCAGAATTCCTTCCTAGAACCTACACCTTTTAGGTGTTATGTTCACCCTTCTCTGTCTGTGTCCTGTGGCTGACCCATCAGTCTTCAAGAAGAACAAAGAAATCTGACAATAGGTCTTTGCTGTCCTGAGGTCTTTGTTAGGAGGGTTATAATCTTCATGGGTCTGTTGTTCATTTGGGTGGTGGGGTCTTGATCTTGGACAGCAAGGCAGTAGTGGCAAGGACCTCACTGACAAGGTACGCAGGACCATGAAGCCATTCACTCACTTCCATCCCCACCCACCCACAGTAGGGTAGGGAGAAGAGGGGAAAAAAAAGAGGAAAAAACCTTATGGGTTGAGACAAAGACAGTTTAATAGAACAATAATGGATGAGATGATGAATAATAGCAGTAATAAAAGTAATAATAATAACAACAACAACAATGCTAAAAGAATATACAAAATAAGTTATGTAATACAATTGCTCTCACCATCTGATGACTGATTGCCCAGCCCACTCTAAGCAGTGACCGTGATCATGCATTCCTGCCCTCTGGCTAGCCCCCATTTACATGCTGAGCATAACGTCTATGGTATGGAATATTCCTTTGGCCAGCTTGGCCTGTCTATGCTCCGCCACAGCTTCCACAGGAAGCTGAAAGTCCTTGACTAATGTAAACATTACTTGGCAACAATGAAAACAATATGTGTTATCAATATTATTCTCATACTAAATCCAAAACACAGTGGCTACTAGGAGGAAAATTATCTCTATCCCAGCTGAAACCAGGGCAGAGAACATAAACAAGAAAAGCAGAGCAGGTTCTGTGATAGTTGTTGGAGTCAGCCCTACTCCATAGTCACGAGGTTAGTCCACAGCCAAGTTTCTGTCTGTTAGAGATATCCTCAATCACAGGCAGCCCTGGTGGGGTGAGTGGGTGCTCCAGGGCCTGATATGTCAAAAGCTGAACAATATTCCTACCAACCTCAGTTCACATCATTGGTGCCTGGAGAAAGAGAGGAGTCCAAGATTGCTTGGATTCAGGCTGATATAAACCTGAGGTGAAGCAAGACAGGTGAACTTCTCCTACTTGCTGTGCAAGGGTTTCTACATGCAATAGTGCATTAAAGAAATGTGAGAAACAATTCTACTACCAAGTTGGAAGGCAGATAAGATTGAGTACATGGAACTAGAAACAGCTTTTGACCACCCAACATGACCTTTGGTGGAGTTGTTACACCCTTAGGTGCCAGAATATACATGAGTGCATGCACATACACAACACATATGCACATATGTGGGTAACACACCATTCACCAGTATATAGCATGATTTCAACCCAAGCGAACTGAGCATAAGCTACTATATTAATTCTAAGCATTTTGTGTCACTTCCTATTTGATAAGCAGCATTTCAGGATTTATTGGATGCCAAAGATGACTAGTGAGACATGAAAGCCAAAGGGAAATGAGAAAGGCAAACCACAGAAGCAGCAGCCAACATTAGGCTTTGGGTGATGTTGGCAACATGTTCCTAAATCTTTGAGATATTAAGGAACGTTATCTTTAGTAGTTCCACACAATTACCTTAACTTGGGGTGAAAGATACTAGGCATTCAAATCCTGCGCTGGATGACTAAATATGTATTGCATGCACACTATACTATATATATACTATATAATCTGAGGTACTTCCATTGTGCAAACAGGATACATATGTTAATATTCAAATTATATATAGCTAAGATGAATCAGTTTAGTACATAATGAAAAGAATTATTGACAGTAGCAGAGATTTCTGTTACTTCTTGAAAATTAAGTCAGCATGTGAATTTCCTAAATGGCATTCAGGTCATTCTGCTATAACACAGAGAGCTTGTTTGTATACAACCTAAGAAAGGAAGAAGCAAAGTACCGCTCATCAAACAGAAATTAATCAAAAATGCTTTTAAATAAGTGTAATATGTTATGTTAAGTTTGCATGGGTTGAACTCATGTTCTGTGCAGGTGGATGACATATTTTACGTATTATGTGCATGTCTGTGTATCTCTATGTACACATACACTTCTGTCTGTATATACCAGAAATTTTCTATTATGCAAATCAGACGTACAAGTTAATTTTTTCATGTTTACAAGAATTTAAAAAATAAAATTCAACTGTAGCAGAAGGATCTCTTTTAAACACACATTCTAAAAGGCATGCGTGGTTAATTTTAGGCAGTATTGTTAAACCTCCCTATGGAAACAGAATTAGTAATTAGTATGAACTAGTGAAGACTGAGATTCTTTGTATCTTTCTATTCAAAGTCCATTAACAGTTTTAGATTATTTTCTGAATTCAAAGTAATGAAAATAGTTCAATAAGCAATGAAGCATTTAGAATAGACCTGCCTCCCCCCCACCGCCTCCCAAGAAAGAAAAAAGGGAATAAAAATTGCTGCATACTGTCTTTCATAATTAATGTAAACGGAGATGATAATGTTCTTGGGTTTTTTATACAGGAACTTAGGTGAGTGATAATTATGGAAAATCTCAGCACCTCACTGACTGCAGATGTGAATAGTATTGTACAATAAGCTGTACTGAACAAAAATGTCTTTAAGGAAGTCGACAATTTTTATGTCATTGGTTTCTATAATGTACATTCTGAATTTTAAATAGAACCCAACCTTCACTCTGTTAGTCCTGAAGAATGTTAACAAGAAGACAAGAATAGTTTTGGCACTAAAGATCAACCAGGTTCCTCATTAAATATTCCAGAAGTGCTACAGGTCTTTGGCTTTAAGCCTTTACAGGTCTTTAAGCCTTTGGCTATAATCATGTAAAAATCTCCTGTGGCTTCCTTGTTTGTAGCTCGCAACATGAGTAAACATAATTTTTTGGAAGCACACAAGAAAAACAAACCACAGGTTACTTTTTCTACATACGATAAATTCAAAATAATTGTAAGAATGAAAACGTTAAAAATATCATTCAGAATTGGAATGGTCTTTCTGATGCTGTTGTATTTATTTGAAGTCATATCTGGAGTTCTGTTAAGGTCACTTTTACCTTTAGCATAATTATTTATTTAATTTCTTTCACTTTACACATAGGGAGGGAGAAGACTGATCCAGAAGAAATAAGGACATTTGTCTTTTAAATAATCTTTTTCCAAGTTTCATCAGAAAGTACAGTATCTCCTATAGCTTTTTAGCCTGTACTGCAAGAATAGACATTATCAAATATTTTAAGATAAATGCATATGCTTGTCTTTATTTCTTCTTCTCCTGGCTCAACCTACATGAACCAGGAGAGAGATTATGCCTCCATCTCCTCCCTTACCTCTTGGTGTGGGGAGAGCAAAGGTAATAACTCCTCTACTGAGCAGTCTTTATGCCAAGAAAGCCTAAGATACATTTCATACAGGGGTGCATTTTGTAAAGGATTACACCAAAGACACACCTATGAAAAAAAAATAAAACAACTTATCAGCGATAAGGTGTGTGTAAAACTTGTCTATTTGAACACTGGTACTACATGGGACAAATATCAGAGGATGCCCAATGTTTCCTCATGATCGTCAATGAGTTGTTCTGTAAATCGGAGTATCTATGACATGTCCTATGACTGAAACTCTTTCTACCTCCTCCTGCATTCTTTAAGAAAGTATATTATAAAATACAGGTGCATTTATTGGCAAATGTAGTTTATTCTGTTTCTGCAGTGAGAGAATCCGTCACAAGTCAGCTCAAGTTCCTTTTCAAACCAGCACATTTAGAAAGAGACAAAGGGACAGTTGTTCTTTTGCAGTAAGTAGGGATCGATCACAGATTACCATAACCTCATCCTCCAAAATCCTATTAGTTTAAAATTTATTTCAGTGTGTCGTGGTTTATGCTGTCAAGGCAGATGACAGATGCTCTCCCCCACTTCTCTTCAAAGAGAGGCAGGAGAGAGAACGAGAGACTTATGAGATTAGAAGATACTAAACTACTTTAATGAAATATGAATAATAAAAAGAAAATAAAGAAACACACACAAAACCATACCAAGCTCTCAGGATGACAATCACATCACCAGCAGGCACTGGGGAAGTCCCAGACTGGACTCAGTGATGGACAGGAACTGGATTCCGGATCTGGATTCCGGAATGCACAGATCAGGATCAAAGGCAGACAAACAGAGTCCTCCTTGGACGTTGCCGATTGAAGAAAGAGGGCTGACCCTTTGATCCCTTAGCTTTTATATTGAGCATGATACAGATGGGATGGAATAACCATCCATATGTTGGTCAGTCTTGGGTCACCTGTCCTGTCTGCTTCTCCTCACAGGTGCGACCCATCTACGCTTTTCCTCTTCCGACCCTCCAACAGGGTGAATAACAAAGTTGGTTGGCCCTGGGTGTTATAGCAATAAGTATAAGCAACGCTGTAACCTCATTGTAGAAGGACACCAAATTTGTCAGGCACAATTTGCCCTTACTGAAGCCATGTTGGCTGCCACAGATCACCTCTATATTTTCCATGTGCCACAGCAAAGTTTCCAGGAGGATCTGCTGGTCCATGATCATATGGGGCACAAAGGTGAGATTGTCTGGCCTGTAGTTCCCCAGATCATCTTTTTTACCCTTTTTGAAAATGGGGATTTGAAAATGTTTCCCTTTTTCCAGTTAGTGGGAACTTCACCAGACCACCGCAGCTTCTCAAATGGATAGTGGCTTGGCAACTACATCTGCCAGTTCTCTCATCATGTCCCATGGACTTGTGCACATTCAGGTTCCTCAGCTGGTCTGAGAGCTGGTCTTCTCCTACAGTGGGCAGTACCTCATTCTTCCTGTCCCTGCCTTTGCCTTCTGCAACTTGGGCAGTGTGGTTAGAGCCTTAATCAGTGAAGGCTGAGGCAAAAAAGTCATTGAGTACCTCAGCATTCTCCATGTCTTGGGTGACCAGGTCTCCCGATCCTTCCTGAGTGAGCCCACATGTTCCCTAGTCTTCCTTCTGTCCCTGATATACCTATAGAAGGTTTTCTTGTTGCTCTTGATGCCACTGGCCAGATTTAACTCTACCTAGGTTTTAGTTTTCCTAACCTGATCCCTGGCTGTCCAGACAATTTCTCTGTATTCCTTCCGGGCTGCCTGTCCTTGCTTCCACTCTCTATAGGCTTCCTTTTTCTGTTTGAGGTTGTCCAGGAGCTCCATGTTCATCCATGCAGAACTCCTGGCATTTTTGCCTGACCTCCTCTTCGTCGGGATTCATTGCTCCTGAGCTTGGAGGAGGTGATCCTTGAATATTAACCAGCTTTCTTGGGCCCCTCTTTTCTCCAGGGCATTATCCCACTGTATTCCAATCAAGCAGATCCCTGAAGAGGCCAAAGTCTGCTCTCCTGAAGTCCAGGGTACCAACCTTATTGTGTGCCCTTCTCGCCGCCCTAAGGATCTTGGACACCACCCTCTCACGATCGCTGCAGCCAAGGCTGCCCTTGAGTGTGACGTTCCCCCCCAGCCTCTCCTTGTTGGTGACAACAAGGTCCAGCATGGTACCTCTCCTTGTTGGCTCCTCTATCACTTGGAGAAGGAAGTTGCCATCAACACATTCCAGGAACCTCCTGGATTGCTTATGGCCTTCTGTGTTGTCCTTCCAACATATATCAGGGTGGTTAAAGTCCCTCACGAGGACAAGGGCTTGTAAATGTGAGGCTGCTCCTATCTGCCTATAGAGGGCCTCATCCGCTCAGTCTGCCCGTACCAGACTCCCACTGTAAAGTCACATGTCCCTGCCCTCCCTTTGATTTTGACCAATAGGCTGAGAGCTGGCTCCTCATCTGTCCCCAGGAAGAGCTCCATGCACTCCAGATGGTCCCTGGCATAGAGAGTGACTCCTCCTCCTTGTCTCCCCTGCCTGTCCTTCCTGAAGAGTCAGTATCCATCCATTTCAACACTCTAATCATAGGAGCCATCCCACCATGTTTCTGTGATGACAACTAGATCATACTCTTGCAGACATGCACATGTCTCTAACTCGTCTTGTTTGTTCTCCATGCTATGTGCATTTGCATACAGGCATTTAAGACAGAGAAAATTACTCTTAAATTGGGAGAGAGAATCTCAATACCTGGCAGACCAGGTAACAGGCTGCTTTCTCTTCCTCCACCCCAGGCAGGGATGCCTTTTTGGGTAAGCTCTGCACCCTTCACCCTCTGGTGAATGTTACCCCCAGGCTGTTGTATTATTGCTTCTGCTAGCAATATTAACCTTAATTAGTATCACTATTGTAGTCAGTGAATTTATGAACAACAATCTCAAATCTGTTCTGTTGCTCTCAATAAAATAACTAATTTTGATTTTTGTGAATCTGACTCAGTGAAAGTCCCTTTGCTGGGACTCTGATTGACAAATCAGTGAAAGCCCTTTGCTTGGACTCTGATAGAGAGATCAGTGAAAATCCTGGGACTCTGACAGACAAATATCGAAAGCATTCCTTTTAACACAGCAGTAATATTGGAGTAGTCTGCAGGATTGCCATGGATAAACTGCTACAAAAGTATTAATGTGCACTGTGGGCCTAGAAATTCTGAAAACATGATGATAAAATAATAGAGCGAACCAAACATGCAGGAGTGAGAAAATGGTTAAAGATGGTAAGGGTAAAGGAATTGTCTGTGTGATTTTAGGAGCTTGTTTATCATCCATACAGGAGGAGGTTAAGGAATCACCACCTCCTGAATGAACTGTAGATGTGTAATAGGTTACTTTAAAGTCATACAATGAACGTTACAGAAATCACTAAATTTTTAATGGGAACAGATAGGAATGCGAGTAGATACACTCCTAATAGAAAAGGCAAATTTAAAGAAGGAAAAGGAGCTACTTAAGATGCTGTTGTTAGCAGTTGGTGAAAACAGAAAGTTAATTTTGGGAAAAGTTGCACTCTGTGCCAGAATCAATGCTGACAGCTAGTATTTTTAAACACCACACCAAGTGATCATAATTATTCATGGACCACACAGACTGCTTATTGGGATAACTGTATTGACCCACAAGATAGGAGAGACCCTCATGTGATAAAGACCTCAGTGTTCACTGACCTGACAGTGTCTGTGCAAAAGGCAGCCTGTGTACAGGCAATATATGAGCGGAACTTGTTAAGGAGATCCCCAATGTTAGCACCTATTGATCCAGCTAGATTAATCCCCTTTATCCGTGGACTTCCAGATAGTCTAAAGACGTATGTGTCAAATGTGCAAGATCACATAAAAGCAGCCCGTAATGCTGTGTATCAGATTAGTGCACAATGGAAAGAACAGGTAGAAGAGGCTCATATAACTACTTGGAGTGATTTTTTACAGGAATTGGTAGATTATGGATGCAGGATGGGCTGGCTTGGTTCAACTGTTGAAAGGCTCCACAACCACCTTCCCCCGCCGAGTCCATCAAGTCTATCCTCCTAAGGAGAAACCTGAGGTCAAACCTAAATTTAATAAGGAGCACGATGATATCTGGCAAAGGGCTGTAGCCATGGGAGTGTCTCGACGGTTGTTACATGGGTCATTGACTGCTGATTTGGTAAAATTGCTGAGCAGGATAATTGATTTGCTAAAGGGAGATCAGTCACCAGGGAGGCCTCTCTCTAGCCCCTGACAAACACACACCCTTAGCGCCTTAAGGATTTGTCATGAAAGGTACACTGCCAAAAACAGTGTGCCCCTGGGGAGGACAGTGAGCCACCCTGCCTGGAGGGTGTCAGCTATGCAGTGGCTCTCTAGTAAACATCATGAATTAACTATTGCTATACCAGTGGGACCCTGGAGAGTTTTTGTAAATTTTCTTATTGATACTGGCACCCAAATATCAGTCTTTGCTAAGGAGACTGCAGAACATCTAAATGTTAAAGCAGGTCACCGCAAACTAAAATTCACAGGAACTGATGGGATTGTAAAGGAGTGTCCCATGGCAAAGATCATTTTATGGCTCCCAGGAGAAGATAAATTGGCTCAAACTGAAGTATTGGTGGGTGCAGCCAATACTAACATATTGCAATCTGACTTATTATTTGGCAGAACATGGAAACCCTTGATGGCTCAGTTTGGAGCTTTGCTAGGTCTCTGACAGACAAATATCAAAACTACGTTCCTTTTAACACAACGGCTTCAAAAAATAAGACAGTTACTGTCCCCACTGCTATCTTACTACCTTGAATATACAAAGATGATGAAGCATGGAAAGATGCAACAAGGTGAAAGAATCTAGCAAAAATTGTACAATAGATTTGTACATTTGCCTGGGTAAAGAAGCTTACTCCTCAGCTGAGGGAGACGAAACTTCCTTCCTGATCCTGAGGTCAATGACACTGAAGGTCCATCCAACACTAAGATCTTTTGCACTAATTGTTTCATGTAATGATCTGAATACTTTTTGATCTAACTGAACTAAACAGATAAAACACAGAATGTGAAACTGGAGCAGAGAAATGAACGCATTTCAAACAACTTGCCCTCATCTGACATATTCCAGAGCACAGAAATTCTTCTTTATGTGATGATCCCATGAATGTTGAGGGGTTCTGATATTTTAAGCTACTTTCTACATACCTTAAATCTGTGTAATACAGAACAGCCCAAAGTGGAATAAAGCATATGCCCCTGGACTCTCAAGATTAAGTTCTGGTCCTGCCTGAAGTGAATGTCAGCACTGCAGGCTTTCTATACACTTTAGGGATCTACAATAAGAATTACTTGATCAGATATGAGAAATACCCATTGCCTGTTTGTTCAGCAACAGGTAATGATCTGGGCAAGATGCAAGGACAAGGAGTGTCTTAGTTTCACGTCATGGCAAACAACTCTTACATGTAGACATTTTCTGTGTATATGTGTATGTGTATATTTGAATCTGTGTTTGTGTGTATACACATCTAACATTATGTAACACTCAGCATTATTCTAGACTTTGCTAATTGTGTCAACCTCGTTCTTCTCAGTTACCATAGCAACAGGGCACTCCACTGAGATATGAGTAGTCTTCCCTTGATAAGATTTTGATCAGCTCTTTCTGTTGCAAATTAATATTAAATTGGAAGCCAATAATAAATGAAAATACCTTTTTAAGCAGCCACTGAGGATGTTAACAGGATGACCAGCAGGAAGTATTAAGCAATTTAGCATTCAGCCACTTCCAGTAGAAAACAGTATAATACAGAAAGCAAGCTACTGATTTTTATGAAAACACAGTGGAAAGTAGCTTCCAGGAGCATTTCAATGCATAAACAGTCATTTAAAGTGCTTGCAAAATTGTAAGATACAGCTGCATTTTAAGGCCTTAATTCCTAGCTTTTTATTAGTTATTGCTTAACTCACCCTTTGTCTAAAGGACCTGGTGACTAGCGGTGATATGTTGATATAAATCTTCTACACACAATCATACCATGTAGGTAAAGCTATACTTACAAGCTTCTATGCAGAAAAAATTCCAACAACCTGCAGCAGAAAGAGAAAGGTCAATTAAAATGAAAAGAATGGAGGACTTATGTAAAAAATACATTGTGCTTGATGGCATCATTTGCCTGTTTCTTTACAATTGTTTAAGTTATAAATTCAAAACTACATGGAAGAAATCTAAATGTTTATTTTAATCTTGTAGAAAAGTGCTTCTATGACTTTGGAGTGAGTATGCCTCAGTATTGAAATAGAAGTCAGTGAAATTTATACAATCAACTTGCATAGTCGTTTTTGGAAATGGAAGGTAGTTTGTCATGCAAGATTTATATCTAAATAGGCAAGAATTAAACAACCCCACAGAACCAAGAATTTCCCATTTTTACAGGGTTTCCCTAAACATAAATTCTTTCCTTTTGGAAATTCTGACTACATAGCACACAAAGATTTTGCACACTAACTTTTAAAGCTCAGTTTTTTTGCCCGTGAACAGATCTGTAAAAATATATTCTCCAAAAAGTCCAAAAGACTCAGCACTCTACCCTGATAATGTGAAAAAGACAGCACATACTGTAAAGATCCATATGCTTACTCTGAGTCATCTGCTAAAATAAGAAAAACCAGAAAATTCCAAGTAAACAATTCTGAGTTGACTTTTTACGTTTGAGACAGCCTACATGTGAAAAACTTCACTACATAACGTTCCCTGTCTCTAGGCAGATATTTTAAAGTTGTCTCACATCAAATGAAGCTTGTGCACCAGTTTTATTAGCTTCTTCCAATATGCTTTGCCAAGAAATATGAGACTCTAATCGCTATGTAAATTCATTACTCTCGTAAAGCAATTAGTGTAAAATCCAGTGACTGCTAAATGATTCCAAATGAATTAGCTGCAACATAACATTTAATTTTCAGGAGTGTGTTCATTTATTTATGTTATATGGCAGTCTTTACAAGAGAAATGCAAATATTTAGACCCTAATCCTGCAAATGCCACAAAATAAAACAGTTTTTCGTTACTGTTATATCAAAATTTGAAAGACTGGTTTCTAAGGACCAGATATCAAGTAACCCACGGTTAAGGAGAGGTTTCAGAAAATCTCAGCTGCTGTTTAGGCACTTCAGTGTGCTCCAGATTTTGATAATTGTTGAGAAGAGACTACCTACACTTAGGACATTTGTAGGCACAGTTAAAAAAATAATAATATTGCTCAAAGTTTTGAGCTTATCCAGAAAAGTGGCCCAGTCTTTCTTCACAGTCAGCGCTATACAAAACCAGGCAAATACACATGACAAGGTCAAGACTCATGTAAAAGTATCCTAAAAGAAGAACAAACTCAGAAATATTGAGGTTCACCTTACTTTTGGAGGAGCAAACCAGGAAAATTCTGTCCTAACTGATCAAGAGCTACATTGAAGAAGAATGGGTAACTACTCTGTAGTGGCTGAATGTTCACATTAGCATCATATTAATCTGAGAGTCCCACTCTGCTACCATATGTATTATTGATAAGTAAGATACTTGTTGCGGACTTATAAGATGAGCACATGATCCTGCTTTCAAGTTGGCATGAAGGTAAACTATGTCGAACTAGAAGTGATATAAATACTCGAGGGTTATCCAGACATAATGTAATTTCCCTAGAAAAGATGTGTTTTGACTTAGAGTCAAAACTGGTAAGGGACGTGCAAGGCAACAAGAAGTTCTATAGCTACACCAGCAGCAAAAGGAAGACTAGGAAAGATGTTGGCCTGCTGCTTCATGGAACCTTTAGCAAGGGAAATGGAAATGGCTATCTACTCAATACCTTCTTTGCCTTAGTCTTTATCACCAGAACAGCCTTCAGAAATCCCAGGCTTCTGAGACTGGACAGAAGGAAAGTCTGGAACAAGGACGACTTGCCTTCAGTGGAGCATGATCAGGTTAGGAAATGTTTAAACAAAGTGGACATGCAAGTCCAAGGGACCTGCTGGCATGTACCCATGAATGCTAAGGGAGCTAGTGGATGTCATTGCTTGGACACTCTCAATTGTCTTTGAAAGTTCAGAGTGGCTGGGGTAGGTTCCTGACAACTGGAAGAGGACAAATGCCATGCCTGCCTTCATGAAGGGAAAGAAGGAGGATCTGCAGGCCATCAGCCTGAACTCAATAGCAGGGAAGGTGATAGAGCAATTAATCCTGGAAACAATTTCCAGACACGACAGACAAAAAGTAGACTGGGAATACTCAGCATGGGTTTATGAGGAGGAAATCATTCCTCACCAACCTGGTAGTCTTGTAAAAAAAGTGAAATCTAGCTAAGTGGATGAGGGGAAAATAGTACATGTTGTTTAACTTGACTTCGACAAGGCTTTGAACGCTATCTCTAGTAACATCCTCACAGGCAAACTGAGAAAGTACAGACTAGATAAATAGTGAGGTCTACTGAAAACTGGCTGAACCACCATGCTTAGAGGCTTGACAGCACAAAGACCTGCTGGAGGCCAGTCACTAGTGGTGTAACCCTAAGATTTTGTCAGGACCCTGCAGTTATTAAGAGCTCTTACTGACACCGTGCACCTCACCAGGACCTCCACTCACAATCTCTGCCCATGGGTCTAGAGGGACCCTCTATTCAGCATTGGTCAGATCATATCTGGAGTGTCATGTCCATTTCTTGTTTCCTCAATGCCAAAAAGGCATGGACTTACTGGAGCAACTCCAGTGAGGGACCACAAAGACGATTAAAAGACTGGAACATCTGGCATATGAAGAGAGGCTGAGAGAGCTGGGGCTGCTCAGATTGGAGAAGAGAAAGCTCAAAAAGATCTTATTAATGTGTCTGAATAGCTAGAGAGGGGGAGGTAAAGAAGATGGAGCCAGACTCTTCTGGGTGGTGTCCAGTGGCAGGACAATAGACAATGGGTGCAAACAGAAACACAGGAAATTGTGTTTAAAACATGAGAGAAAACCCCTTTTTTACTGTGAGGGTGGTCAAACACTGGAACAAGGTGCTCAGAGAGCTTGGATAGTCTCCATGCTTGGTGATATTCAAAACCCAACTTGACACGGTCCCAGGCAACACACTCTAGCTGACCCTACCTAAGCAGGGTGTTGGACTAGACGATCTTCAGAGGTCCATTCTCTGATTCTAAAACAGGTGATCCAAATATCTAGAATTCACCTGCACAAGCAAGACCACTTCCTTTTCCAAGTAGGATTTTTCCTGTTACATGGATGTGGGGTTTTTTTTTTTTCAAAAGTCATATAGTCTTATTCTCAGCGAGGAATGGCAAAGAAAGCACTTGTGATATTCAGGTCAAAAGTGTGTCTGTGGACCTGAAGTTACATCTACAATTTCTGTTCAAGCATCAACATATTCATGAGGTATTTCATTATTCTCTGTCTCTAGCATAACTGAAATTAGAAAATACTGCATATCTTGCTCGTAAACGCTGCTCACTTCTCAACACAGTCCAGCGTGATACCCAGTGAAGTCCTTGGAATATGTCACTAAAATATATGGAAAATTCTAATGATTGGTTGTCCTTACTTCATAAATCTTATTTATTTATTTCAGACAAGACATATCTTTTTGACAAACATTTGCAGCACTGCAAATCTACTGTCATCATAAAGATGGCATGTGTTATACTAAATTCAATGGTTCTAGTAAGCCAGTTTCATGATTTGTATTATATGGGGAGTTTATTATATTTGACCACTGGGATGCTTTTGCCAAAAGATTCCTGTTTCTACAGTTTTTACCTCTGTATGTCAGAAAATGGCCTCAGTAGGATAAGGTAAACAGAACTTTAAAAGAACTTTGAGGTGAATAAAATATGTAAAAAGAGTAGCGGAACAGGAAAAGAATATCAACAGGGAGAAAGACACAGAATCAGGAGGGTGACAATACTGACATCACTAAGTAGAATATACAGACAGTGACTGGATTCTTCTAATCCAGCTGTTTGGCAAGTAGGTTTGTCAGAGGTTCAGCAACTAAGAAACAAAAAAAGACACTAGGAATATATAGTATAACACTAGGAATCAAACCCACAAAATATCAAGTAGAAACTTCTAGTGCAAAACAAAAAAAATTTTTTTCAAGACATCACAGAATCAGTGAAATAATAGGATTGAGACATCTATCTTTAGAATTTCTATAACAAGATATGAAAATCTAACTTTTTTAGGGTAAAACTGAGCGATAAAAACAAAATATTGTAAAGAAAGTACAGATATAGATACTTGGGCAATTATGAAACCTTTTCTGAGACAAAATCACCATGGAGACAGACTAAAGTTCTTTTGGGTTGATGCCAGTAATCTGCTAGCAATTTCTAGGGTTGGGTATGTATGGAAATGTCTGCAATGCCATCACAAGCAAATATTACTGAGAATTGGACCATGATGGAACAATAAGTTACCATGGATGGCCTGGGAAATTAAAGCTAATTATAATGCTTGGGATTAGACACTATCTAAAGAAATGTATATAACTTCATCATGAGAGATCTGATGCAAAGAGAGGCTGAGGGAGTAGGGCTTGTTCAGCCTGGAGAGGAAATGGCTTCAGGGGTGATGGTGGTGGGGCCTAATAGTCTTCTTGAACTTAGAAGGAGGTTACTGAGAAAACAGAGATGGACTCTTTACCGTAATGAGAAAGACACAACGGATATAAATTGACGGAGGGGGTATTCCAACAGGGTATGAGATATAAACCCCCCACATTATCAGGTTAATTAAGCATTGGACCAGGTTGCAGAGAGTTTGTAGATCTCCATCCTTGGTGGTTTTCAAGATCCAAATGACCTGCTCTACAGTCTAAGAGATTTAAATATTTTAGGTTTTAGTAATGCAATAATAGTTCATTTATCAGGGATACTATGCCAAATTAACTGTAAAGTAGGAATGAAGCATTCATATTGAAACAGATATTACATTATACTTAAATAGCTTAAATGGCTGTATTAAAATAACAAAGCAATGGTTAAATCAACAGCTTCTGTCTTTTAAGTTCAGCTGGTTGCATCCATATTACTAGCCAGATAATTGAGTATTGGTATATTTGCCTTTTGGCTAGTAATAGATCAGAATGGACAGCAAATACAACCCCAAAATAGCACAATATATTCTTTTAATAGCTTATATTTAAAAACAAAATAGAAAACTATAGGAAACACTGGAAAAAATCCTTAAAAAAAAAAACAAAACAAAAAACCAAATGAGTATTCCTAAAATTATTGCATAAAACACACAGGTTTTGTTTCTGTGCTTCATTTATTTATTTATTTTGCACTTACAAAGCTTTCTTGGGGTTGTTTAAAGTACACATATTATCTTACGTCAATTAATTTACCCCTGAAACTAAGACTGACATGCACTGTGATTTCTTCCCTTTATATTCTTCTGAAGAACCCATTTCTTCTCTTGCAGTTATTGAATTCAACTGAAAAGAGTACATTATGTACCAATCATGTTTTAACATCTAAAAGTACAGTTTACATTTATTTACTTGTAAGCATAGGAAGGTAAAGAATAATAAAGCCAGTGTGTTTAAATTCTAAGATCCGTAAGATTCTGAGTTATTGCTTTAGAAATAATTTCTGGCACTGTTTAAATGAATGTTTTATATTAGCTAGTTACATTGATATGTTTTCCTTTAAAAAAAAATAAAAAAAAGAAGCAAGAAAAGCAAACATAAAGTTTACCCAGTTTTGTAAACAGACTTTAAACATTATGGCTTCTGTAGTATTCTGTAAGAGAACATGACAAGTTCTCTGCCTTTGTAGCTACTATAACAGGAAAATCCAGTTTGTAAAACACTGAGTGGTTACGTGGAATTTTTCAGTTCCAATATGTGCTTATGGTCTTTGTCTTGAATAGGGAAAAGCATAGAAGGGGAATATACAGTGACAGAATTGAATGAATGAAATTTCACCTACAGGTCACACCATCATAAAATTTATCACTAAATGAAATAACTAAATGCTAAATTCAGAATACTGCATGACTTGGCATAGATTCAGTGCTGTGAGCCAGAATGGAGGTGAGAGGCATGAAAATGGAAATCTACAGTAAAATACACATGCAGAAATTCTCGGAGGGAAATCTTAGAAAGAAAGAGGAAATTGTGTGTTTATAAAGCTGATAGAAAAAAAAAGTATTAGCAATAAAGTGAAGGCTTAAAGTTTCATAGAATTATTTCTTCATAACTACTATTAGAAAAATAATGTAGTTCTCTGCGGACAATAGTCTCCTTTGCTTTGCTTCGCTCTCCCCAGAAATATAGAGCAGAAAACTTTGGAGCAAATTTTATCTTCTCTACCTTCTCAAATTAGGGCTTTTATTTAGGTAAACACACCTGTGCAATTTTTCTTGAGTTCATTCCTGCTTGATGGACCTCAGCTGGCTGCCAGACACCCACCCAGCCACACTCTCTCTCCCTATCCTCAACAGGTCTGGGGAGAAAATAAGGTGAAAAAGCTCATGGGTTGAGATAGAGACAGGGAGATCACTAATTACCTTCATGGGCTAAACAGACTTAACCAGGGGAAAACTAATTTAATTGACTGCCAATTAAAATAGAGTTGTGTAGGAGAAACAATGATGAATTAAAGCAACCTCTTCCTAGCTCCTCTACATCCTTCCTCCACCTCAAACAGTGCAGCAGGGATGGAGAGTGGGGAGTTATGGTTAGTCCATAACACTTCATCTTTGTCACTCCTTCTTCCTCACACTTTTCCCCTGTTCCAGCATGTGTCCTCTCCATGAGCTACAGTGCTTCAGGATAAACCTGCTCCATTGTGAGTCCTTCCTGTCAAAGTGCTCTCCACAGACTTCAAGGAAATACCTGGTCCACCATGGTCTCTTCCATGGACTGCAGGAAATCTGATTCAGCACCTGGAAAAACTCCTCCACCCCCTTCTTTTCTGACCTTCATGTCCACTGATTGTTTCTCACTTTTTTTTTTCTTCATTCCTCGCTGCCTGTGCAAGCGTTTTTCCCTTTCTTAAATGTGTTTTCACAGCAGGCCACCCTTGCAGCACCCCTGCTACCAAAATCTTACCACTGACACCCAATACATCACTGACTCTAACTCTATATCAAATTACAGTCTCTGATAGGAGATTCTATATCCTCACCAACTTCTTAAGAAAGGAATTATCCAAAGAACTAACAATTTAGGTGGCAAGAGCTTGAGGTTACAGACATAATGAAGTTCTGAGGCCTGAGAGAGCAGATAGAGGAATAAATTTGGGTTATTTGTGCCTGGCAGAGCCAGACATACCTGGCTGCGAGGATGGAAATAAAAAAAAAAATTGTCTTGCAGATTAAATAATACTGGAGAGGTTTCTCTACTTGCTTTTTTGTTGGTGGCAAAGTGATTTTTTAGAATGAATAAATAGTGAAAATGACTAAACTTGTGAGACACATAAACACTGCAAATTGTGCATTTAATTTATACTTTTTTTCTGGCTGATAAAGAAGTATGTCATTAGACTGACAGTCAATACCTTTCTAAAAGAAGATGAATTGCAAGCTTTGTATCCTTTAGGTTTTGTCCACGTTAGCAAGATCAATTGATAGTGTCCCTCAAATGACCTGAAATTTACCCTGCATCCACATGCAAAACTGCTTCATATGATTAATAGGGAGGCTAAAACTGGCTAAAGTTATGTTTAAAGCTTTTGATGGTAAAGCTGACTGGAACTCAGTCATGTTAGAAATCTGCCTTAGAACTTTGTAGGCACAAATTAAGTTTTCAAACTGCATTTTATTACATGAACTTAAACTGCTCCAGTCAGTATTCAGATATTTCAAGATGATCACTATGACAGTGTATCCAAAGCAGACACCTGCAACACCTATAAATTATAAGTGAATTAGACAGGATATAATTAATATATTTGGGTTCAGGGCAAACTAATAAGTGTACTAAAATAAGGTAACTAGTAACAGTAAACAAGTATTTCATAACGTGGTTGGCATATCCAGACACATCCTTTATAGAAGCATGAGTAATGGGACTGCCAAGACAGCAAAAAAATAGGATGCATAGGAGCCATGCAAGTGACAAAAAGCTGCCAGAATAAGGAAATGACGAGCATGAAGGACTGCAAAAAGACAGAACATTCTGCTCAACAAACAGGAAGGATGTTTAGCAAAACCAAACCCCAAAATAATATGAGGAACAACTGAGATTCCCCTTTTGGGGATTTGGGCAGAAGCATAAAAACATCAAAAATACAACTGAGAAAAAAAAAGAAGAAAGGAAGAAGACTCATATTGGCTTCACCTTTTCTCATCATGGGTGTCTCAAGATTGAGTACTTTGACTCGAGTGATCAAGAACCACTGAGGGCTGTAGCCATCTGCAGCATTTATATGGCACTAGCTCCCAGCTAGTGTATGGTTACAGATAATTTAAGACATGATTTTTAAAGACTAATAGTTCTATATTTGTAGAGCTGATGACAATTAATGTGTAAGTATGAATAATTAGTTAGGAATTGTTAATGAAGAAGTTTAATAAAGTTTAGTTTTCAATTTTAAAACTAGTTTGATTATCAGAGAAACTTCTTTTAAAGCATGGATTTCTGTTGGCCAAGATGGATTACTAAGCTTTCTTGTTTAAAGACAGGAATAATTACTCTAGGCTGAATGGTGTCAGAGGCTTACTGCAATAAACCTTTTGGAATGCTGCTCTATTTAGTAAATTTAGGAAACAGAGTTTCACACTGAAACTCCCTAAGAGGCATGGAGATAGGTGTAGTGCATCAGATCAGTGGTAATTTAGGACAGAATCTGTTTTTCAACAGTGGAAAAAAGCATGTACATGGGGGAGAAAATAAGAAAAAATGCAAAGGTATACACTCCCCTAAAAATATTTTTGTCCCAGTCTCCAACCATATGAGGCTCAGGAGAGAAACTATGTTGTTACAAAATCTCTCATAACCCTTCAGTGTTTTTCTCTCCAATGTATCTGCTTAGTTTTCCCTTAGGTGGTCATCACCTACAATGTCCTGTGGTGCAGGTCCCACAGCTACCATACGTCTTTTGCAACAGCTGCTTTTGTTAGTCTTGAACTACTTGCTTTGTTCATTGTTCTCAATCATTGTCCTGGAAGAAATGGAGAACAATTCATTTCCACTCCTGCCATGTCTTTGCCCAGCTCAGTCATCTTCTTCCTGCATTATAAGACAGTCCTGGAAGCAATTCCTAACTTTGTCATCCATGTGACCTTTCACAGAAACTTTACAAGTCCCGTCTCCTCTTTTTGATAAGGCATTCTTGTAGAATATGCCATTTAAGCAAATTAGTCAATACTAAAGATTGTCAAATAAAGTGATAAATGTTGAAAGCTAACAAATATGTCAGTAAGATCTTTTGCCATTTAGCATGTTTAGTAATTTGGGCTCAAGTCATAGAACTGTCAATATAACTCCCAAGAGATCCAGGAAGAACAAGATATAGTTTGCCAGAAAGAAAACACTCTGTATCATCAGAAACTGAACTGCTTTGTTTGAATGATTATATTAATTATTTCATAAAATCATAGAATGGTTAGAGTTGGAAGGAATTTTAAAGACTATCTAGTTCCAACACCCCTTCCATGGTCAGGGACACCTTCCACTAGATTAGGTTGTTCAAAGACCCATTAAGCCTGACCTTGAACATTTCCAGGGATGGGATTTCCACAACATATCTGGGCAACCTGTTCCAGTGTCTCACCACCCTGACAGTAAAGAATTTCCTCCTGAGATCTCTCTTTCAGTTTGAAGCCATTACCCCTTGTCCTATCACTACACTCCCTGATAAAGAGTCCCACCCCATCTTCCCTGTACACTTCTTTAGGTACTGGAAGGCTGCTATAAGGCATCCCTGGAGCCTTCTGTTCTCCAGGCTGAACAACCCCAACTCTCAGCCTGTCTTCATAGAAGAGGTGCTCCAGTCCTCTTGTTGTCCCAAATCTGCATTCTTTACCCTGTGTGCAAGCCAATAACACACAGAGCAGAGGTATTTCCAAGTTTATTCCATTAATGTGCAGAAATGGAGTGCTCATCCCAAAATGGGAGCACGCACTAGTTTCAAAAATCTCCACTTTTTTCATTCATTACTTTTTACATATTCAAACAATTAATATATGTTCATTGTTTTTCTCTTTAATGCTTGGTCAAGATTTCTTCATTTCCCATGTAAACTAGTGCATAGATTCTGTCTTCTTCCATTGTTCTCTTTTGAGTAGGTGGTGTAATTTGAGTAGGTGGTCAATGAGCCAGTGGTCATGATCTCCCCCTGCCAAAATGACCTTTTAACTACTTGTCCTCTAATCTTGGCAGTTCCAGGCAGTTTTCTCAGTTTGCTGACCAGGCCTACAGTTCATCACTCTCTTGACAGGAATATCCTACTTATCAACAAAGCTACATTGTCTTGTGGCTAATTCCTTAATTGAATCACAGAGAAATCATGTCTAGTTACTATTTCTCTATTTTAATGTTAGGTAAATAATTAAATAGGATTGGACTGTATAGAGAACTCGAGCAGCAGCAGATTTCCTTAGTTGCTTTAATTGCATTTCATTTTTCTAGTTAGTATTAATTTTACTACAACACTTCGATCATCTTTGTTGGCCCCCTCCGGACTTGCTCCAACAGGCCCATGTCCTTCTTATGCTGGGGGCCCCAGAGCTGGACACAGTACTCCAGGTGAAGTCTCATGAGAGTGGAGTAGAGGGGCAGAATTACCTCCCTTTACCTGTTGGCCACACTTCTTTTGATGCAGCCTAAGATGTGGTTGGCCTTCTGGGCTACAAGCGCGCACTGCCAGCTCATGTTGAGTATCTCATCCACAAACACCCCCAAGTCCTTCTCCTCACAGCTGCTCTTGATCCATTCTCTGCCCAGCCTGTATTTGTGCATGGGATTGCACCAACCCATGTGCAGGACCCTGCAATTTTCCTTGTTGAACTTCAGAAGTTTTGCACAGGCTCACCTCTCAAGCCTATCCAGGTCGCTCTAGATGGTATCCCTTCCCTCCAGCATGTCAACCGCTCCACACATCTTGGTGTAATCCTCAAAGTTGCTGAAGGTGCATACAATCCCACTGTCCATGTTGCTGACAAAGATGCTCAGCAGTGCCGGTCCTAGCACTGACCCCTGAGGAACACCACTCATTACTGCTGATCTCTTGGACACTGAGGCACTCTTTGAGTGCGACCATCCAGCCAATTCCTTATCCACTATGTGGTCCCTCCATCAAGCCCATGTCTCACCAATTTAGAGGCAAAGATGCATGTGACAGTGTCAAATGCTTTGCACAAATCCAGGTAGATGAATGCACTCCTTTGATGGCCTATGGGTTATATTTCAGATAATTGTAGGCATCTTTTGCACTTCCTTTGGACTTGATTTTGTTAAAATTTTTGTTGCCTGGAAACCTCCACTCTATTTATTCAAAAAGACTTCTGAAATACATGCCCATTAGTACAGTACAGGACTTGAGTTGTACATTAGACAAGTCCCATTATAGGCAGAANCAGCCTAAGATGTGGTTGGCCTTCTGGGCTACAAGCGCGCACTGCCAGCTCATGTTGAGTATCTCATCCACAAACACCCCCAAGTCCTTCTCCTCACAGCTGCTCTTGATCCATTCTCTGCCCAGCCTGTATTTGTGCATGGGATTGCACCAACCCATGTGCAGGACCCTGCAATTTTCCTTGTTGAACTTCAGAAGTTTTGCACAGGCTCACCTCTCAAGCCTATCCAGGTCGCTCTAGATGGTATCCCTTCCCTCCAGCATGTCAACCGCTCCACACATCTTGGTGTAATCCTCAAAGTTGCTGAAGGTGCATACAATCCCACTGTCCATGTTGCTGACAAAGATGCTCAGCAGTGCCGGTCCTAGCACTGACCCCTGAGGAACACCACTCATTACTGCTGATCTCTTGGACACTGAGGCACTCTTTGAGTGCGACCATCCAGCCAATTCCTTATCCACTATGTGGTCCCTCCATCAAGCCCATGTCTCACCAATTTAGAGGCAAAGATGCATGTGACAGTGTCAAATGCTTTGCACAAATCCAGGTAGATGAATGCACTCCTTTGATGGCCTATGGGTTATATTTCAGATAATTGTAGGCATCTTTTGCACTTCCTTTGGACTTGATTTTGTTAAAATTTTTGTTGCCTGGAAACCTCCACTCTATTTATTCAAAAAGACTTCTGAAATACATGCCCATTAGTACAGTACAGGACTTGAGTTGTACATTAGACAAGTCCCATTATAGGCAGAATGCTTTGAAGATCATGGAAAAATACAAGTACGTGGAGATTTCCTGTTCTTTTGCTTAAGGATTTCTTGTCAGACTAGAGTAGGAGTTTGTCACAGGGAAATGAGGACTGGGGTGGGTGCAGGAACAAAATCACACAACTGTTTTATATAGAATTCCGAAGTTATTTTCTGAGCAGGGTGAATATAGCACATTGAGGGGTGCTAGGCTCTCATTTCAAGAGACTACCCACTGATTAAGGACACACATAGATTTGAAATGGACTGAACTATAATTGATTGTGTACCATAATTTCTGTGGCTTAATACTTATACCAGTCTGACTGGATTTGTTCAAATTATATATAGGTATTAAAAACTCATTTATCTATACGGAGTGTTTAGGAGCAAAGTCCTCTTCACAGTTTCTGAAATCAACCTAATGAGTTCAAAGTTGCCTGCATTCATTTTTACCAAAGTACAATATTCATCAGAAAATCTGTGAGTTTTTGTTTATGTATTTTCCATCTTGCCTGAAAATAAATAATGTAGATTTGCTCACAAACACTATATTGTAATCAGGGTCAGAAATATATTTACTTCCTGATAGCTGTTTTTACAAGATGTTAACACACAAACACCTCCTCCGGCTACTCTGGCCCAGGACCCTCCTGCCCACCTGCTGGAGCACAGTGGGTGCCCTGGGACCATGTCCCCTCCTCCTGTGGGTCTGGCACAGACAGGAGGTCACTAGTGCGGGCACACACATGACATTCTCAGGGTCCACAAGGACACACACACTTGTGGCTTTACTCCTCTGTCTCCTTGGTATCCCTGCCGGGGTTCCAGCCCTCTGACGTGCCCCATGGGCACTGCTACTCACTGGTTGGTCCATCTCAGTGCTTACTGCAAACATGCAGCACTCATACACTTGTCCCACAGGTACTCCACATTAACAGGTCCCAGAGGTACCAGCACAGACCATCTGCTTGTCTGATAGTCCCGCACAGACCCAAGGGCCCTGCCCTTGCTGGTTGGTCCAGCTTGAAGTTTGCTGGTGAATTCAGACACACACTCCACACACACCCATTTTGGTGCCCCCAGAAGCTAGCACTGCGCACATGGGCTATGACCTGCATTCCTGGTTCAGCCACTGGTGTGGAGCCCCTCACACCCATCACTCATGCTGGTCCACCCAGCAGCTAGTTTTCACTGTTTCCACCCCTGTGGCTGAAGTTTAAAGAGCCCCACTGGCTCCAGTAACTGCACTGGGACCTCACTGACTCCAGTAGCTCACAACAGAGGCCAGGGGTGCCAATACCCCCAGTCTGACTCTGGTAGCTGGCACCCAGCCCACTCCTACTAGTCCCCAGTAGCTAGCACTTGGGCTCTGCAGCACACACACATACCAGCTAGACAAGGAGATACACTGAGAAAATTAAGTTAAGAAAGTTAAGAAAGGATTTAATAAGAAGATGTAAGATGATAGGACAGGCTGTGGTGATTAGGTGCAGGGCTCAGCCAGAAAACCACAATGACCAGCATTGTTTTACACCCAAGCAGCCCCTATTATACTCTCTTCTGCAGACCTGCCTTGTTCCTCACAGCTCCCCTTCCTCTGTGTGCTCTCTTGTATGTTTGTTGAGTTCCATCCTGCCTGACCCCACCCTCTCCCCATATAATCATCGAATTGTCTAGGTTGGAGAGGACCTTTAAGATCATCGAGTCCAACTCTCAGCTCAACACTGCCAAAACCACTACTAAACCATGTCCCTAAGCACCATGTCTCCCCGTCTTTTAAATATCTCCAGGGATGGTGACTGTCACGACCAGTCAAAGACATTAATTTAAAATTTTAATCACCTAGTTGGAATTAAGGCACAAACAAGGCCAAATATTGAAAACTCACTGAAACAATTTATTTAACAACTTGAATGATCCTGATAGAGGTAAAGAGAGAAAGAAAGAAGGAAAGGAAAGAAAGAGAAAGATAGCAGATGACCACCATGATCCAGCATCGTCTTGTTGATCCTCTTCACCCAGGGTGTTGTCGGTGGCAGGAGCTCTCTCCTTTGTCTGGTTGTCTGCCTTTTATACTTTCAGCCAAAACCAAAAGTAACTGTCATTTGCATTCGAAGCATGGTGGGATGGTTATACGGTGTGGTTAGGTTGGCACGTGCGTGGTCTGTGGTACGTGCTCGGTGCGTGGTATGTGTCTGGTGGTCACACAGGGGTCTCTCATGCCCTGGCTTCAGTCTGCACAGGCACATGCCACAGTCACCACACAAAGACCCCAGCAACAGTGATAAGGAGGTCAACACAGTCCCATCTACACGGCACCAAAAACCATCCCCCCCATTCGCACACCTCCAAGTGGCAGTTTCCCGTGCTCTCCTGCCCTGCACATGTGGTGCACAAGCAGGGTTTGAGGCAAAGTCTCAGTTCAGAGTCTCACAGTGACTCAACCACTTCCCTGGACAGTCTGTTCCAATAATTGATGACCCTTTTGGTGGAGAAATTTTTCCTAATATCCATCCTAAACCTTCCCTGGTGTAACTTGAGGCTATTTCGTCCCATTCGATCACTTGTTACTTTGGAGATTGACTCCCACCTCACTTTAACCTCCTTTCAAGTAGCGGTAGAGAGCAATAAGGTCTCCCCTCAGCCTCCTTTTCTCCAGGCTAAACAACCTCGGTTCACTCAGCCGCTCCTCATAAGATTTGTTCTCTAGAACCCTCCCCAGCTTTATTGCCTTTCTCTGGACACACTGCAGCACCTCAATGACTTTCTTGTAACTAGGGGCCCAAAACAACACAGTACTCGAGATATGGCCTCACCAGTGCTGAGTACAGGGAGATGATCACTTCCCTACTCCTGCTGGCCACACTATTTCTGATACAAGCCAGGATGCTATCAACCTCCTTGGCCACATAGGCACACTCCTGGCTCACATTCAGCTGGCTGTCAACCAACACCCCCAGGTCTTTTTCTGTTGGGCAGCTTTCCAACCATTCTTCAACAAGCCTGTAGTGCCGCATGGGTTGTTGTGACCCAAGTGCAGAACCCAGCACTTGGCCTTTTTGAACTTCGTGTCATTGGTGTCGGTCCATCGATCTAGCCTGTGAAGATCCCTCTGTAGGGCCATCCTACCTTCAAGCTGTTTGACACTCCTGCCTAGCTTGGTGTCATCTGCAAACTCACTGAGGGTGCACTTGATACCCTCGTCCAGGTCATTGATAAAGATACTAAACAGAACTGGCCTCACTACTGAGCCCTGGGGAACACCACTTATGACTAGCTGCGAACTGTATTTAATTCTATTACCACCACTCTCTGGGCTTGGCCCTCTAGCCAGCTTTACCCAGCAAAGAGTACACCCATCCAAGGCCATCCACAAGACCAGTTTGCCCCTCCTCTATCTGTCCCTGGGGGCTGCATTTTTGCCCCCAACATACGCCACATGGCCTCAGGCTGCCCTGTGATTCAATGACAGCCCAAGTCATGCCTTCCTGTTTGCCCCCAGATTGCACCAAGACCAGGCAGCACCTCCCACTGCCCCCAGAGTTGTCTGCCTTTTAGTTGCAGTTGCCATTTTGTCCCTGTTGCACCTCAGTGGTTTTCAGGCTCTCCTGGGACTGGCTGCGCATTTCCTTCAGATCAGGGAGCCAGATCAGGAAGGCTGGTGGCAGTGTGGTTTGCAGACCAGGAAGCTGACAGGGGTTACAAGGCAGCAAAAAAGCCCTTTGCAAGAAGAAAGGCAATTTTGCAGAATTTGACAATGAATGTCAGGAAGATTTTGTGGGTGTGTAACAGTTTTCTAGACACAAAGAGGGCATTAAGCACATCTGAATAGTGACAGGCATTTTACCCAAATGTACCTGGCCTATGAGTCTAAAAGACAAAATATGTCCTGAGACACTGAGCTTTTAAAACCATTTTTACCAGAGATCCCAGATTTCAAATTACAGACTAACCAGGGAAAATAATTTTTAAACCAACCTTTAAACAAACTGTGAAAGCACTAAAACATTCACCACTTTTTTACAAAGAACAAAGTGAAAGCTTCCATTGCAAAGAATTTTAACAGGTGCTCCAAACCAAGTCTTCGAGCACATCATCTCTTGCTGCACTAGTTTGATACCAGACTCCATGAAGAGTTATAACCACAGCTCCTACACAACTTCAAACTTGAAAGATCATATATAGAGAGATTTGGAGGTTTAAAATTAAAGAAACTGTGCCAGAAAGCTGGGTGGGGTGGAGGGGGCACGTATCATGTAAGGGTCTCGAGAACAAAATAAAGACTTGAAAATGGTAAAGAGCATTTAAAGACGAAATTTTCAGAGTAGCTGAAACAGTGAGAAGAGACCAGATAACCATGTACCACATAAATAGACTACAGTCACACAGCTATTGAGGGTGTGTTTTTGAAGGGCTTCAAAATATAAAACAGAATTAAAGAGAACCTCATTGTGAAAGGGAAAGGAAGAAACAGCTGTTAGTAAAATGACAAGCCTGGCTTCAGAAATTTAACTGTTGAATGGAAGCCATCTCTCAGTGATACTTAATGTTTGGGGCTGGAGTGGATGAGAAAGGGATGCATTTTACATCATACTTTCCAGTAACACCAGGAGTAGGATTTTCCCACAAAAGACTATTGCCACACAGCTGGAATAAAATTCGTGAAGAGGTAGCCTTTGAAATAGGTCTACTGGGAAGGACATTGTTCTATGCCCTGCAAGAAAATCCTTTATTGACTAGCAAAAGTAATCTGATGTGCAGCAAAGACAGCTTTTGTTTGTAAACTGGTTATCTTCTATACCTCACTGCATGAAGTTGTTCAGCATACCTTTTCACAGGCATGTCAGCAGCCAGGAAATCTTGTCTCTGACAGGAGTGCCCAAGGGAAGTCTGAGCCCACTTTTCCAAAATTTATCAATTTTATTAGCTAGAGTAGACCTGTGTCAGTAGACTTCCATAAAAGTCTGTAGTTCTGCTAATTCTTTAAAATATAGTTCCAAATGTCATTTCATTGATAAAAGAAATATATTGGATAAAATGTTCATTTGTCCAACTGACTGCCATAATTAATTAATTAATTGATTGATTCTTTCGACATCACACAAAGTTTTATTCCAACCTTTAGAAGCAAGACATAAATATACATTCAAGTAGATGGACTGTTTAGAAACAGATTAGATTGTCCGTTTCTAGTCATAATGACTTCTACATTACATATATTCCTTTTGCAAGGTCACTGACATCTTATCAACTCTGTTTTCTTAAACTGACAACATAGGACCTAGGTATTACATGTAACCTGTGCATGCACACAATACAAATTATATATATTAAAAATATGTATTTAATGTGTCTGTATGTATGTATATATGTGCATGGGCTCATGGAAAGAGATATTCTGATTAAGAAAAAAGGACTGTAACATTTAGACTCCAGAGAAAATCACACACCTTCTAAGAATTCGGTGCAGTTACATTATCAGGTAATATTGTATACTTTGTAGTGTACATACATATACCCTTTAGAGTATTCTTTGTAACCACTTTCTATACTTGGTATGTGCAAAGCCACAACTTCAATTTTAGAAAATATATTTTTACTGACCTTCTAACAAAGATTATTTTGTTTAGAGAATCTTTTTCTAACTGTCAATGAGTTTATTACAAAATTCAACACATAAATGTCAACTGCTCTAGAAACTAATGGGAGAAAATTGTTCACGTGCTTGATTTACTTCTATGCAAGTCTCATATATTTTAAATGAGAAAAAATAAGAAAATAAATTTTGTCGTGCAACTAGTCCAAGATAAAATCCACTGAAGTCAGCAAAGAGTCTCTTGAACCTTGGAGAAGAAATGGGTCAGAATATGAATAGTGAAAAGAAACAGCCCCCATACAGTACTATCAGCTGAATGAGAAGAGTTAAATTTCATCCAGTATGTTAGAGAAAAAAAGTTACTTTTCTCCTCTCTCTACCTGTCAATGTCAAACTTATGCATGAGAATTGTTTGGTACTGCTAATGTAAAACAGTACACAAGTGCCAAATGAAATGTGTATGATTAGCTGTACCTTCTGGACAACTTAAAAGACAGTGACTTCATAATTTTATCTCTTTCTCCAGTAGCAGAGTTGGTATTTTAGTGGCAAAATTGGGAAGCAGTGAGTGATATAAACCAAGTGTAACTAAAATAATTCCCAGGTTTTGGTTCTGAAGGCTTTAAGACTGTTTGAAATTCATGCATTAGTCATAGTCATACATTAGGCAAAAATTTTAACTTTGTACAGAACTATATATTGGGGAACACAATATATGGGAAATACAATATTTTAATCTGTGAGAAAGACTTATCAGTGAAATTAATACAGCTAGATTGTTTCACCATATGTTTCTCCTAAGTTTCCCCAAGTGTTCTAGGAGTCAGCCAAACTTTAGCATATTATAGCTTGTTTATCTCTAGATGCAAAGCAAAACTAGACAACAGATGTGTGTTGTTCAGTTAACTGAATATTGTGCAGTTCTTGCATGAAATATGCTCTACAGTAAGACAATATGATACAGTTTAGTATAATAGTAAGATTTCATTGGGAAGGCTTAATTATTAGAATGTACTGGTTATGCTAAATAGCATGTTGTTCATCACTACTTCCCCACATAAAATCCCTGACATGCTGTCAAACTGAGATTTGTAAATTATCCATTTTGAATTGACACTGTCATTGGAAAAGCACTTAATGAGTTTAAATTTAACACTGAGAGAGAAATCTGTGAAGAAGAAAAGGTAAAGAATTAATTTAACCAGCCTTTTAAACAATCAGTCTTGCAAACAACTGATCTACAAGATGTTAATAACATTCTTACACAATGCTTTTGATTTAACTTCATAGCAGTAATTATTCTCTTTTAACTCCCAGCACTTTGAGTAACACTTTGCAGTAATAATTCATAGCAGTTTCTTTTCCTTGATAAGGAGGCAGAATTTGTGATACAGACTAAAATAACATGATTTTGCAGTTCAGGTGACTGAATATTGTCTTTCAGAATTGGGTTGAACTTTAACAATGAGTGATAGCAATCAAACATCATGATGCTGGGTAGAAACAGGTATGGTAGCGATGTGTATGACTAGTTTCAGTTATCTAATATATTTTGGATACATGCAACAGAGCTAAAAGGGGGAAAAAATAAATTTCTGGGGATTTCAAAAAGTAGCTGAAACTTGTAAAATCATGCCCTGTATTACCTTGCAATAATAGTTAATTTGCCTGTGACTCCTCACTCAAAACAGTACCTCTAAATCATATGAGCCCTTGCAATTCCACTAAAACTGCTTGAAATAAATAAATAAAATGGAAAACACGTAAAATCAAACTTATTTGACAGCCTAGCTGAGTAGACTGGATAGCAAGTACATGCAAACTGCTACTTCTTTACTCCAATTAAAGTGATTGATAGAGATTGAACAACTGAAAATGCACAAGGCCTGGCAAAATCTAATTAGCTAAAACCAGAAAAAGTCCTACACTGACTGCAGATCTGGGCAAATAATTGATTTAGTGGAAAAAGTGTGTGTTGGGTGGAAGAATGAGGATGGGCTTTGATCAAAGTAAATATTTTGATGATTTTGCATGAAAGAAAAGGTAAGAAGTTAATTCACATAAAGTTGAACGTGATCTGACATTCTTTAAGGTCAATTTTTGCATTATTTTTACCTTCTTAAACTGAAATATGTCATTCTGAAATAAGCTGAAGAGGTAATTTTTAAAATGTTATGAAAAAGTATGTAAGCCAATATTGTTTGAGTATATAAAAACCATATAAAATGAGTGCAATCCACTCTATGCCATCAGAATATTTAGCATTACTGTCTGCAAATTCCCATTTGGTTCTTCAGTTTTGTTTCTCCTCATTAACATTACCTATTTTAAGCATATATGCAGATAAATGTACTTTATGCTAGCAGTTACTTTAAATGGTTCTTCTTGGTCAAGGAAAAAGAATTTCTCTAACATACATAAGGGTCTTTAAAGCATCTTCCCTTGAGATGTCAGTTTTGCTTCTCACATCTTTTTTGTTCAGTACCAATCATTTCAAAAGTTTGTTAAGCAGTATCTGAGAGACATTGTACTAAAAATAATGAGTTACCTTCAGAACCAATAAGAAATATTCCATTAATCAGAGATACTCACTTGGCATCATTATGGAAAATAAAATGAATTATCATGACATTCTCATGATTATGTGACTCCTAGCACATATGGCTACATGTTTATGACAATTAACCAAAACCTCAAATAACCAGTCAAATTAAAAAAGAACCTTATTGATATTAAGACACGGATAAGTATATTGCAGGACACTAATAGTCTGGAAAAAGGTGTGGTTAATAAATCTAGTGCAATATTAGGAAGTCTATCATTGATCTAGTCCTTCAAGAGAGGTCCAGTCATACAAGAAACAGTTGTTTTTTTATTTTCATTAGAGCACTAAAACTGAAACCTTGTAAGGTTTTCAAGCTTCAGCAATTGATTTTGACAGTTACATTCCTAATATCCCGAAGGGAGCTCCAGTTTGCAGGGATAGGGCTAGAGAAGTTAAAGCATACCTGGAGCTGAATCTGGAAAAGGATGTGAAGAGCAACAAGAAGGGCTTCTAAAGGTATATGAGCAGCAAAAGGAAGATTAGGAAAAACATGGGGCAAGGAACCATTCAGTGATTCTCAAAAAACAAATAATAATTTTATTATTCCTTGGAAGGTGGTTTGTTTTAACCCTTATTTAGGAAACACCAAGTATGTATGAAATCACACACAGAACCTAGACAATGAGCTAGTTTGAAGCAACTTGTATGTTGTGGGAAAAAGTCTACATGTTGTATTGCTCTAGACCTAGTTTGATATTTGATTGCCTATTACCTTTAAAATCCTAGCATCATCAACACTATCTTGATAATCACTTCGTGAACATTACAAAAGGCAATTCCATTTTCACTTTTACCTTCTCTTAGTAAGAACTAGAAACCTTGTCTCATTTCCACCATAACTTCCTCAGAACCCAAGCTGTCGGAGTTAGTTTTCTGTCTCCAGTGTCCTGAGGACTGCAGGTCTGACAGGTCACCTGTGTAGTAGCTCTGCTGCTCATTGTCAGCACACATAGCAAAATCCACTGACAAAACTCAAATTTATAAGCATAAGAGCAGCCCAGCTCTTAGTAGCCGCTAAAAATTATAGTCTGAATAAAATTCAGATACTCATACAAATCGCATACAAATCGTGCAACTTTAGCTGCAGCAGTTCTGCATGATTTTAGAGGAAGATCATGAGAAATATTACCTATATATAAAAAAATTAAGCAAACTTTTCAAATAAACCTAAAAAAAAATATTGACACCTTCCCCCCCTCCTTGCTTGACTTATCTTTCCATTATATGAAGTTTGCTGTACTCAAGCAGATCTGTATTTTCTTTAAATTGATGCTGATTTATGTTAAAAATATGTTATTAATTTGGTAATGTTTATGTAAGGCTTTCAAAATGCAAATGGAACTGTCCTCTAGGAAACACCCTTGGCTGGCTGTCAAAAGGTGGCATGAGGGAGAATTTCTTACTGATCTGAGATGCACTGCATGATAGTATCATACCCACATCCATAATTTTAATGATAATTTATTGTTACTGAAAAGGGGAAAAGGAGGTCAGATCTGTATACTGACTCAGTGAGTATGTGCTGTTACTCATTCTCTTGCTCAGTTTTAGCAGAGATGATGGAGAGGAAAAATAAAGCATAATGCATTCTCAAGGTTGCCAGGAGCACCTAATGCTTCCAAATTGGTATTCATGTTTTATTACATTCAGCAACCTAAAAACAATAAAGGAAATTGCATCTTCACAAGGAATCTTCCTTTGAGGAACGTACTTCAAGTTTATCGTCTTTTTTCTGATGTATTTGTCAATGTATTATGAAGTCCTTGTTTCACAAAAAAAATATATAAAGGTTTATGTTATATATATGTGCAAAGACAAGTGTATATAACTCCATGTTCCTGCAAGCTTCCAAATTTGATTCCTCCATATACACATAGACTCCTACTAAGTCTTTTAGAGGAACCATATTTATAGGCTTTCAGGAGCATGGAATTACCTATTTACTTGTCTTTGTATAGCCCACATGAAATACAAGCTTGATCTAAAGACAGCTGATTTGTAGAGGATTTCACTGGGGTAATGCTGAGACCCTCAATCACTTTTCCCTTTTGAGAACCAAATGGTTCTACTTGGCACAGCATCTGACTTTTTACCTGAAATCTGCCTCTTTTTGAAGACATAACCAGGTACTTTCCACAGAGCAAGAGCCAGAGGGAGGAAGAAAAAGCATCTGTCCACCATTGTTATTAGAAATCTACACAAGTATTTTCAATGAAAAAAAATTCAGTCCCAATGAATTGTTCCAATACAGTGTCTATCTAGCGAAAATATTATAGGGCAAACTCTTAACCTTGAATTTGTTCGTACTGTACACTTAGCTGTTACACTCATATGAAGAATGTAAGACTGAGTATGAAAGAAATGGAAATGAATGGCTGTAGAAAAAAGAAGTAGTATCTTTGAAGTTCAGATTTCTTATTCAAGGGAGTTAGTGCAATTTACATTGATTGCTGTAAGTTATTAATAAATACATTGATCAGAAAAGATTTATATATTAACATGAGAATATTTTTCTTTCACTGAGGTAACAGCTTAATAAAAGGAAAGGGATCTTCAGATGAAGTCTAAGATTACAACGTGTTCTTACACCTTTATATATGAAAAAGAAATAATACTAGTGAAAGATTTCTGAACTGGGTTTTGGTTGTAGGAGGAAAACAAGAGTTCTGGCATCCACCTGCATTATATTACTCTACACAGAAATATTTTTACTGCACTATTACAGAAGTGAAGTGCAAAGAAACAAAACTTAAGTGCAGTAAAGGCTGACAGATTATTTCTGCCAATTTCATTATCATAAATCCAGAAAAATCCGTTAGCTCTCCTCTGAGTTGCTAACAGTTCCCATTCCCTTTCTAATAAAATTTGTCAGGAAACTTGAATACCTAAATTATTTTAATTACATTGATACTTCCGTTTGTGACAATGGAAACTTTATGTCTGATTTGATGATTCACAAGAAATCTTTTTACTCTACCTGAAGATCACTTCAGGCTTTATTTCCATCTACTCTGTACAGGAATTTTGTAGGAGTGTATTTTATGCAGCATGCTATAAAAAATTTTTCTTAATGAAATCAGTAAAAATGCAAGAGAAAGACTAAAAACTCTTAGAATATAGGGAGTTGCATGAGGAAAGAATAGAGTATTATTGTTGTGTTATCAATGAAAATGTTATTTGAGAATACTGAGAAGCCATTGTTCATTCCTCAGAACATTAAAAAATGCATAAAATTCCTACAGAACACTGGCTTGCAAAGAGATATTCACTAGTCTCTGTCAACTGTGCAGACGATGAAATGATCTTTGAGTCTGTAAAACAGAATCAAAGGGTGAGGACTGTAAATGTTCTATTAGAAAACAAATATAAAGTTTCTTATGCCTGTAAATTCATAACTTTTTCTATAGAAAAATTTAGAGTTTGAGAATTTTCTATTTGAACTTTTACTATCAATACTATTCAATTTACCCTAAACCCTTGGGAGTACTAATCTTTTCCTGTTTCTCTTTTCCAGTGTACGTTTCCTCTGCATTCTCCATCCTGAATGAAGCTATAGAATGTGCCTGTCATCTTCCAAACACCACTTAACATTTCAGGTTGCTTCTACACAAATTTACACAGTCCCCAAGTTCAGCAACACTTCTGTTCTCCAAATCACCAGTCCTAATGACTGGTGCAGTTAGTTCTTTCACCATTTGTCATTTTTGATATATTCCCACTCCATTCCCTCCACTTGGAAGGTCCCATGTGACATTTTCAGCAAAACTGCATCTGGTAGACATGTTCAGAAAAGGATTTCAGTGATAACTTTACATGCTGCTTTGGTAAATCTCGGGTTCTGCTAATTGTAATTACTTCCTTAATTTTATTTTATTTTTTTCTCCTGATACTTCTTTTTATCCATCACTTCTATGTTTTTTCCCATTTCTTCTGGTTGATTTTTTCTCTTCTCCTCTCCTGAGCATTTTTCCCTCATGTGTTTTTTTCTCTGTCTTTCCATTCCTGTTTTGAGATTCCCAGCACACCTTGCCACCTACCAGTCAGGTAGTAGTGATGCTTTTGTACACAGTGTGCAACATGCTGAGAAGTCATGGATGCATACAAAGCTGCTGGATTGCACTGTGATCAATGAATCTGCCCAAGCAGGAAAGAGCAGTTACCCCTGCTCTCTTCAGAAGAGCCTCCTGGCCTTTTCCTAATATCAGATTTTATTTTTTATTGTTTAAGTCCTAGATATCTTAAGATCTGGAAGTCTCAGAATGACTGTTCTCTGTGACTGTAAATAGTTCCTTTCTAGTCATTCATTTTCTAAAAAGCTGAGATCATTGCACATTCTTCCATTCCACTTTATCTCTCTGTTGTTTGTGCTGACAATTCTTCAAGAGAGCTCTTACCCCTCTTTATTCCTAAATAAAAAAAAAAGTAATGAAAATAAACTACTGATATCAATTGTGATCTATAAATGGTATAAGAATCCATACAATCAACTCAATAATTTAAATTTTTCCCAAAAATCCATTAAAATGCCTAACCCATAAAAGTGAAAAATTATTACATCAAAACCTGACCATCTTTAGATGATCTGTTTCCAAAATTTTTCTGCACTTTATAATAAAGCAGCTACCTCCACAAAAGACTAGGTAGCATATAGAAATACAATACAAAGGAATCATAAAATCTGACCAGACATGCTTCATTTTATACATGTTGGAGTTTAAGTGATTAAAGTGGAAACAAAAATATATGTAAGGCAAAGGAACAGTTCATTATTCTCAGGAAGTAGCAGTACAACTAAATCTACACAGGGAATGTATTTAATTGATAGGTGCTATCTCCCAGTTCTAATGTCTGCTTACTAATTACAAGAAAACCAGCTAACCCCCGAGCCAATTAAAGATGTAATATAAGTGATGTTGAAAGATTTGTCGGTGGACTTCTTTTCATTTTGTCCCTATTTCTCTTGTTTTTCACTTCTTACAAAAGACAGAGAAAACTCTTAAGCAGGAGGCCTGGGTAAGAAGAAAACTTCTGTTAAGCAGGAAGGATCCAATTGACTTCATTATGATTAGGATTAGGTCTTGGGATCTCTTCGTTTTAGTCTTGCAGATTCCCTTTAGCAATTTAGGAAAGGATTTATTCTGTAATATTCAAAATTCAATGGGATATATTAAAAATTCAGCCGGGTATTGCCCTGAGCAAACTGATGTAATGTTGGAGCTGGTCTTGTTTTGAACAGGTGGTTTGAACACATGATTATCAGAGGTCTTTCTTCAAAAAAATCAAGAAATACTCAACCCTCCGGAAAAAAAGAACCATTTGAATCAATTCATTCTTAAAACTCAAACATGAAGTATTATTTTACACATTCTCATAGGGAGAAAGACATTTGGACTCTTCTGAATGGCAACTTCTAAACTAAATTTTATATTATGCCATCTTTTTCTTATTTTCTGATTTTCTCCATACAAGCACTATTTCATGTTTCATGCTTATAATAATCAAAGTAGCATGATACAATACTTCTTGTCCTCATTATTTTCAGCTTAATCTTCTTAAAGAGCTACTGTACTCGTAAGTCTTAATTTGCCTATTGGCATGATGCAAAACTTAAATGTGATAGTAAACCAGATAACAAGAGATGATTTGCGTTAAACGTGGAGAAAGTCAAAGACATTACCTTGGTGTGACTTAACAAGTGAGGCCATTGGTGGCTTATGCCAACCATCCAAGTTAATAAACAATAAACAGAGAAAATGCTTCTGCTTGTGAGGAATATCTAGCTATTGTAGTTTTACACCCTGTAGGAGTCCAGGCTTGCACTTGGACCATTATGTGCAGGGGCCAGACCACCAGCAAGAACTGGAGACATGAACTGGTCAGATATGAATTCCCTGGTCCCCCAGACCTATGATCTGGGTCTTAACTTGCCCAGAGGGGCAGAACCTGGACTGGTATGAGTGTGTGCTCTGCCCAGGATGTGTGTGCATCACTGAACAGAAATCTTAGAGTAGAAATGACTATCAACCTTTCACACTCATTTAATAAATAAATCTAAATTTTTATGTCACCAGGTGGTGTCATTTTATTCTTGTGACTACCTCATTCCTAAATTCCATCACTGTAAGGCTTGTTGTAGAACAAATATTACGAGTGCTTCCACCTGATACTCGACAGACAGACTACCAAATTCATTCCTTTTTTCACTCTTAACTGACTGTTATGAAAGTACCAGATAGCAGAAATAATATAAAACCTTAAGGTTTGTGTCTACATTGAAGCAGCAGGTATACATATAAGTGCACAATCTTGTGTGGCCTACAGCAACAATTGTCAAAATCTCCACTATTCTAGATTCTGGATCAGAAAGAGAACTCCAAAGCAACAGGATAGTACTGTTATTTTTATTCAGGTACACCCCTAGAGTACTTAATGAATAATAGATTTTACCATTGACTTTGCGCTAATGTGTATTGACAAACAGGAAATTACTCATCCTGTCAGGTTTGACAAATATAAGTCAAATCATTGTATGAAAAAAGTGTTCGTAGTTGCTATCAATCTGTTTTCTATGCTAGCAGTATGACTGTTGCTGTCATGAATTATAAGCCCATTTCTACTGTACCTTAACAAATTTTATCTTACCTGTCATTTGAACAGATTTACTTCCTTTAGTGTATGTGATTCTCACACTGAAGGAAGGGGAGAAAGACAATCCAGTGTTATTTTTTGAGGCACAGTAATGTGATTTTTTGGGCTTTTTAATCTGAGGCAAAACAGGTTATGGTGTCACACAAAACCCAGTTGGAAGAATTTTTTCTGTGTTATTGTACCTTAGGTGACAGGAACGATGTTTTTATTGTTTCTCATTGTAAATAGTATCCTCTTCTTTCCAGAAATACATGGAACTTGCACTACCAAGGTGAAGGTTTCCAGAATATACACCTTAATCTGTTTTGTATTCTGATCCCAACCTGCCATTTCTCTGTCCTCAAAGAACCATTTCATTGCAAAATAAGGTTAGGATATTTTTTCTAAAGAGGCATTTTTTGATAGTTCCAGCAGAAATAGCCTTTTTCTTTGAACATTATAGTGATAAATATCAGCAGGTATAAATCAGTACTAAGTAAGTGAGCATAACTAGGCCAAGATACATTAGTGCTAAACACTTTAAAATTCTCAATCTGAATTCTAAGTAACTGGAAAAAATTATATAGGAATGAAGAATTTTGCATTTAGTATCATGTTTCTCATTTCTTTAACCCAGACTTGACATCAGTGTAGCACAGAGGAAAAATTAGCCCATGAACTGGCACTCCTCGGCCTCTCCTGAAAAATTCTACTGCCTTGACTGCCACAGCAGCTATTACATTGGGAACCCTGTACCATGCCTTTCCTCGCACACCCACACCCACACCCCCACCCACACCCCCTTGTTAAACAGGAAAGAAAGAAAGAAGTAGGTTAGAAGTAGATCGATATAAATTGTTGACATAAAAAAAGTCTATGATCGTGCTCTATTGTTTCAGTTAATCTACTCTCCAGATGTTTTTATGATCTGAACTTGGAACAGAAGGAACATATTTTTCTTAATTACTCTTTTCTAATACTAGCATTTGTCCTTATAGTTCACACTAGGGAATGTTTATCAGCTCAGTCCCAAAACTAGAGTTAAAACATAAGTAATGGAGCAGAAAGTTAGAATGCTTTATTTATACCTTCTTTAGGTGTTTTAACTAGATTGTCTCTCTACTAGCAGATTAGAACTGTATTTATAGTCAGATTGCACTGCACATGATATATAGTGTATTTTGCACAATAGATGGAAAACAATCTAATATAACAGATGAGGAAGAAGGCAGATTTTTCTTTGCCATTCCCATTGTCCAAACAAGATTTTCCAACAAGGCATTTTGAATAAGTAAACAAGGTACTGAGAAAAACATTCATGTTTTTCTCGAAATTGCCTAAGTGAAATCTAAGAACAAAAGAAGCAGCTCTATGATCGCCTCAAGCTCTTCAATGAAAACCATAAGGACAGAAGCTGCTACTACCTCATTTCAGAGAGCCTTTTCTCCCTGAACTAACAATTTGCATTTTTACACAAATCAGTAACCCTCCTTTCTGGGCCATGCAGAAAGGAAATACTGCGCTGTATTTATGTGCTGGAAGTATACTCAGCTTTGGACAAACCTATATACACTGACTCCTGAATGCATCCTGGACAGGTGGATCTGTGACTTTGTCCCTCCACTGATTACCTCAAGGAACAAGGTAGGAGATCTGCAGTCTGTATCCTCGCCTTCACATAATAAGCTGGCACAAGAGAGTATCTCAGGTTTTATAGTCCAGTCTATGACCATGTTGTGGTTTAACCCCAGTAAACCCCACCCAGATGCTCACACACTTCCCCCCAGCAGGATAGAGGGGAGACCTAGAAAGGCGAAAGTGCAAAAACTTGTGGGTTGAGATACAGTCATAAGTAAAGCAAAAGCTGTGCGTGTAACCAAAACAAAATAATTCATTCACTCCTTCCCATCAGTGGGCAGGGATACAGATGAGCAATTTGTGAACCTGTGTCATAGGTCATACCTCATCAGTGAAAAAACTGCAATATCATGTTATTTGCCCTTTCTTGTGCCTCTGACTGCTCTAATTCATGTATCTGGTTGTTAACTGTGATCCTCAGAGCTGGTCCTGATCACTGATCATGCAATTTTGCAAAAATCTCAAGTATTAAATGATTTTGCAATTTTGATATTTATAAGTTTAACTTTGTGTTGGTGTCACAGTAAAAATCATTGCAGTTTGCAACCTGCATTTTGGTTGTGTGTTTCACATCCATCCAGTTAATTAAAACAAGATGATTATTTTTATCAGATTATGTTGTTCTTAGAACAGCTTTCTACCACTCTGTCTCATTGCTTTGGAGTAATATTTCATTTTCTGTCTACTTTCATACAGTGTGTTTTGAAATTAGTAAAAATGTCATTTTGGCACAAAAAAGTGGGGTTGTCAGTGTTAGGTTGATGGTTGGACTCAATGATTGTAAAGGTCCCTTCCAACTTAGATGATTCTATGATTCTAAAATGATGAAAATAAAGAAAAATGATGAAAGAAATACTTGATTTATGAAGTATAAATTGCTCAGGATTGAGTTTTAAGACAACACTTTTGTCAGTACATAGAATTTCCTCCTGCAGAAAATCATCAAAATTAAAAGGAAAACAGCAGAACATCTACAGTTATGATCACTGCAACTTGATCAGAAAAATAAATGTAAAGCATCAGTAGATCATCCAAAGTAAGTTTGCAAAGAGTAATCCTCTTACTTTGAAATGTTACTTCAAGAATTAAAATTTTTCTTTACAAACACAGATATTGTCAAGAACTCAGTGTGGTCATGTGAAGGTGGTTGTTCAAGACAATCTTACCTGTAAATTTTCACAGATTAAGCAAGGTCACTTATGCTCAGTACTTGAATAGACGCCCTCTGTCAATGTCATTAGTAGCTGAGAAAAGGAACTCCATCCTGTAAGTCAGTTCTGAAGGAGGTGTCAGGCAATATTTAAGGAACTACTGTGTTCCTGAAGGTCACCCTTCAGATGGAATGAAAAGTCCAAGTATTGATGGAGCACAGTAGTTAAATAAACCAAGGAATTAGTTTATTAACCTTAGATCCTGGCTAAATCACGATTTCAGCAATTAAAATTTTGTTTTCTGAAATTCCTCTGCACATTTAATGCAGCACATAAGTAATAAGTTCCTGTCTTAAACTATGGTTCTATTTTTACTGAAATATGTTTAAGGGCAGTGGTGTTCCACTCTAGGGATGAAGAAATATATTCAGGTATCCTTTTTCAGGAGCTACAGCAGCTGTTATTTAAATGGAAGACACTAACATGAACATTAGCTTCATGTACCTAAGAATCAGAAAGAGTCTACAGTTTTAAAAAAAGTTTGCCATGTAATCTCAAAGGAAAAACAACAAAAATGTAATAGAAGCAACTATTTAATTAAAAATACTAGAGTTTTAACTGCAAAATTGTCATAGCTATTGCATTTCTAAAATCACACCTGCATTATCTTTACAACTCAGAACAGTAACAGCCAGCAGAAACAAAAGAGTAACTTGTAAATAAGTAGTTGCTTCACTTACACTAAAAGGATCACACTGGATTATTTTTTTTTTTTTTCCCATCTGCTACTTTTTTATGTAGTCAAAGGAAAAGAGAGGCAGGAGACAGGAGCTGCACTGTCCCAGTCTAACGAATTGTGAAGTTATTTGAAAGACCATATTGAAACATTCTTATTTATTAAATTTCTATTTATATATCAGTTTCCTTTGAGGAAAGGGTTCAGTTCACATGAATGTCATATTTTATTAAGTACTACATGCTGAGTTTATTTCTAATTCCTCTCTGAAACAAATTAAAGAAGCCACATGATTATAACTTTATTTTTTTAATTCATTAAAATTACCCAGTGAACATCTGGTCTGTTGAACAAATGACTATGTCAGTGGTTGATTACAGATTAATGATGCATTCTTCAAAAATGTGGTGATTTCTATTAAAATGTGGTCTAGTAAAAATTTAGGATGTTTAGTTAAAAATTAGGAATATTGAATTTATTCCTTCAAACTTTCTCGGCACACATGGCTACTTCTTATTAAACATCCTAAGAATACTTAAAAATTCTTAGAAGAAAAAAAAATAATCTGTATTCTGTGTTACAGAATTGCTTGACTGCTGTCTATAGACTGATCTTTCAAGCACAGCGTGAAGTGACTGCTAATCAAATGTGCCTCATGGCAGTAGACATGAGTTGAAGTTTATGCTCGGCCAATTACACAGTTTATGCTTACATATCATTGACTCTGCATTACAGGCTGTAAGGGACTGCATCGTGATGGCCATCAATGGGAACCACCAGCAGATGTCTGTCTCAAACACTGCTATGACAGGAAAACCACCAACAGATATCTGTCTCAAACACTGCAACATTGCTACGGCAGGAAAACCACCACCAGACAGATGGAGCAACACGGAGCTAAATTTTACCAACCCCCTATGCATGAACTCAGACCATGGGTGGAGGAAATTGAGGGGCCTGGAGACCCCTGAGGACCACCTAAAGCTCCTGGAGACCCCCTAGGATTTTTATTGGGCACGCACACCACCGCTGGGTGGAAGGTGTGGTCAAGCAGGACAGCTCGTGATAAAAGAATGGAACCAACCAGCATCAGATGGAATATTCTCCCACCGGACCTTGAAACTGATTGGACAGTCAGCATGCCACAACTCCAGGGGGGTAGCTATTGCTGCGAACTCCTTCACTCTTTCCTCTTTCTTTCTTTCCTTCCTTTCTCTCTTTGTCTCTCACTCCTTTGCATTTGCAAACTTGCTGTCAGGCAGATAAAGTTCCCTGGCGCTTGACTCCATTTTTGAGTCTTAATTCTGTTCCCGAGAATATGAACAAAGCCTTGCTCCAGTCTTTGACTGGTGTGCGACATGGGCTAGTCTCCTTTTTACCCTGAACTTCATTCCCAAATGTGTTCTACGCTCTCTCTTCTTAGTTGTGAAGTCTTACACTACATCTAGCAACCTAAAGAGTCCCCTGAGCCCCTGCTTACCAGATAGATCACCATCAACATTTTCCTGAACACCAATTAGTGTATATTTTGAATATATTGCTGCAGATGCTTGAATTATATTATTTCTAGTAGATTGGTCTTTTCATAGCAAGTATTGTAAAGATATTATGGAGGTGTTGGTGCTAAAAAGTGTCTGAGAACTCCTACTGTGGACTGACAATTCAAAATCCTCTAAGCACTCGTGAACATAATATCTCTTCATCCCAGTCAAATTTCTGCCTTAATATTTACTGAATATTAAATGCATATCCAAGTCAGTGGTCACGAAAGTAAAGGAAGAAGCAGGACATAACTGATGTTTTTTCCTCCTTGTCATTGGATTACTATATGGCAGAAACATCTGTAAAACTCACCTAAGGATTGGATTAAGGTAAATTACATATGTCCTTTTAAGTGATATCCTCATATAAATATACACCAAATTTCCAATTTATTTTAGGGCATTTTGCATTAGAAACACACAGATATTAGATATTGAAACTGTTAGTCTCTATCTTGGTATTTTTGATCACCAGTGAGCCAAATTTATAATAGAGGTGGGCTCTTCATTACAAAAATGTATTTTTTCCTGGGTTTCATAATACAATCCTACCAACTTTCTCAAGCTTTCCTTGACATAATATATTGCTTGAATGCACAATAATTCATAAAAATAATACTTGCTTACTGCAGACGAAAAAGCCAGATTTTCTGTGTGTATGCATAATTACATTAATGATGATTGCTTAACATTATGATAGTTTAGGGAAAATATTCTAAATTTCCCTAGTAAAACAATCTAAACTAAAACATTTGTAGGTGTATGGGTCATAGATATTTCTGCTGTCACTTCTCCTAAATTAATTATTCTTGCTGTTATTTTCAAGATTAAATTGTATTTGAGACAAGGAAACAACAGTGGGATTTGCACGGTAAGCAGAGACTTTGTGCACATAGCAAATAGAAAACTAAAGCAAATAAAACAGATATCAATCAAGCTTTATAAAAACATTTTAGAGACTTCCTAATTTTCTCATTGCAAAAGTTTTTATAAAGTTTATTTCTAAGAAATTAAATTTCCTTTTCATTCCTCTTTCCGCTTTTGTTCTTTTCCCTCAAGCCAATGTATTGATAAAATATGTTTCAGAGACATAAAATTTTACACTATCAGTGTCTGAGATCTCATACCAAAGAATCAGTATGAAAAAGAAAACAGCAGCTAAAAAGAAGATAGACAGATAGAGAGATACTTATTAAACCATTACTCTTCAATGTGTAATCTGAATCTGAAATAGCTTTCCCCATGAGTATTAGCAAAGTAGCTTGAGGGACATGGGAGGTGTTGCTTCAGCTCTTTACCTGCACATTTAATTTATCTTCTGCAGTATCTATCTGCAGTATTATTATTTGTAGGAAATTTACAATTACCTTGATTTCTCCCGTCATAAACCAGATGAAGAATATTTCTCTGTACTTTTAAAAAAGTGACTCACAAAGTGAAGGCTATGGAATAAAAATAGGAGCGATATAATTAGGCTTGCTATTTTAATGAAAAACCTGTCAAACCTGTAATGTGAAACTCTCTTGGTAATTTTTCTGATTCTAGTCCCACTCTGCTCACTGAAGAAAGTTTCTGTCTCTCAGACTTTTGCTGTGTTCCCTGAGTTGCATTGTCTTGGTCTATGCTGGTGTCAACGGCGCGTATCAAGGAATGTCAGTGATTTCTGACTGCAATCGCTATTTTATACTGGCTAATAAACAGCCCTTTAGTGACTTCTAAAACACTCTTTTTTCATAGTTATTTGACATTCTTCAATGTACCTTCAATGTAATGAATAATGCACCTTTCACTTGACTGTACATTCTGTCTCAATCTGCATAGTAAAAACACATATTGCACAAATACCTGAACAGGTTTATTTCTGGGTCTTATGTCAAACCAAGCAAAGTAATCAAATACCTTGGGGTGCCAGTTGGTTTAGGTTGACTGATTCTCAACCTCTTCTTCTGTAATATTAATTCAACAACTAAATTCTATATTTATATATATATCTGCACATCCATATATATATAATATATGTTCATATCCACAGTTGAATAGCAATAATAACTGCATTTCCTTCTGCATTCCTTACTAACACAAAAATAAAGGGGAAGGAAGAGAAGGAGCAAGGGAGGGAGGAAGGGAGGGAGGAAGGAAGGAAGGAAGGAAGGAAGGAAAGGAAGAATGAAGGCAAATAGTAATGCAAAAGAAGTTTAAATGATAATAATACAGTTTAGATTGTTGAACACACACACACACCCCTAGTAGCTCCCCCTTTTTTCTGGATGCTATCTATGTTCATTCTTCCACTGTACCCTTGTGCCCTAACGACTTCAGACTGGCAGAGGAACAAGTGCTGCAAGTTGTCAGCATCCCCAGGCCGTTCTCCAGGATTATGATATTCTTCGTCACTCTAAAAGCCACTAGGGGGCACCTTTAAGCATTTACTAACATGTTCAATGCGCTTTCCTCTTTCTCTGTCTGAAGTTCTGCATTACAACAAAAATTTGTGATACACGGAGTGCCTGAGATATGTTGAGTACATGTTCTTTCCCCACTTAGTTGCCCCTAACACTGTCTTTGCTCAACTCTCATGTCAACATTTCTTTGTCTGACTTTTGGGTGACCTGCTTACAAACCAGAGGTTTCCAACGCTGGTCTGTGTCCCATTTTTAATCACCCTATCCCTGTGCTGCTCTACATACCATCCTCTATTCTCATTTTCAATGCTCCCTCAATTAAACTGTGTCTATATTGCTTTACCCTACAGCATTATGTTAGTCATAAATATTTTTTTTAATACAGAATTTCAGTATTTTCACTACTATATATATATAAAATTATGGTTCTACTGAAGAAACATAAGCAAGACAAGAAAGGTAGAGCTACATAGTCATTAGAAACACTGCTGTCAGCACAGCATATTGAAACTAAGCTCCATGAAAATTAGGAAAAGTTTGGACAAAGTAAGCCTGACAAGCTTCAGTGCAGAGTCCTTGGAAAACCAGTAAAAAACCTTTGGCTTCTTACTATCAATGGCAATAAAATTGGCTTGTCTACAAGGTACTAATATGGCCAAGAAACAGGAGCAGAGATGACAGAGTTAAGGAGTCATACTCCTTGGACAAACAGGAATATACTGAGTGTAGGAGCACATACATAAAAAGCTGATGTTTTGGTTTCTTGGTGGAAGTGGCAGATCCCACTCAGTGATTACACAATAAAACTTATAGGAAAAGGTCTGTTCAAGGCAATAGATATTAACAGTAAAATGGAACTGGAAAAACTAATTGAATGCATGTGTTCATGTGTATTTTTTTATTTTCAGGTTTCTATTTGTATTTTTCCAATAAGATGGAAGGTATTTCTCTCTTTTAATGCATTCTTCTCTGATGAGTGCTGCAACAACAAACTGGTATTTGCAACATATCTGATTTCATATGTGTAATGATCTGTTGTTAGAAGGTTGGATGATTACACTATTAAGAATCTATGTCTTCATACATTTCCATTATTAAAAGGACACTATTTTTTCCATGTTTGTCTAAGGAATATTGGCTGATCTGCCCTTGAGAATAGATGACAGCTTACTAATAAGAATTGTTTTTAAAAAATTCCATTTCACTGACCTGGTGACCTGCATTTATTAAGCATTTCTCTGTGGTTTTGAAAAATAGCCATGATTGTTTAGCCATGATGATACAGAGCTATTTTCAATACTTTATTTTCCACAGCTGGTGCTTACAAAGGCTAAGAAAAATTAAGAAAGACCATTACTGAGACCTGATGGACAGACTGAGTAAATAGCTCTATACACCAACAAGTTCAAAGACTTTTGACTGAGTAATCCACAACATTTTTGCAATTTAATACTTGGGGAGTGGTGATGGGAGGGAATTGATTTTTGAGAAAGAACTTGGAAGAAATCACATACATACACATGTACTGTGAACACTCTTCCAGGAGTTAGCTGGTACATGTCATAAAAAAAATAACGAATATTTGAGGATAAACTTTGAAATATCACAGAAATAATGCTCTTTTGTTATGTGAATTCTTACTTACAGTGATGCAATTATGTAGAAAGGTAAATCTTTTAAACAAGCAAAATGTGAGTAGCCTGACAGTCCACTTGCAAATTATATCTAGACAATATACTGTTCGGTGTTACGGCATTTGACACAAATTGTGCTGTTAACGTTACTTTAGTGCTGTGTGCTAGATATTAACTATACACCCTAGCATTCCTTAGTGCTTTTTTTTCTCAGGTGGTGCATTTTACATCATGGAAACATTAGCGCCACAACTGATAAACAACTCCTATGTGGACCAGAAAGTCTTATGCCAAGGCTCAGCGGCTGCAATATGTTGTCATTGCCTCTTTTTACTTTACCCATGAAAGTTTCAATTTCATTATGTCTGAGGCCCAGACAAGGGATAATTTTTACTCCTCCTAGATATTCATTTTCTGAAATAACAATCTGAATAGTACCATTAAAGTACTTGGTGCAGTACCATTGTTATTTGCAAACTATTTCACATTTTAAGTAGTCACAATGAAAGCTTTAAAAGAGCAGGGTCAGCTCTTGGAAAATCAAACAATAACAATACATGCACAGTTCTCTAGAAATTAGCATCCATTTCTAATTCTGAATGAGTTCTTTTGACTTTCATTTCAGCAATAAACTGAGGTTAAAATGCTTGCCTCATTTCAGTATTATTGTTTTTTTTTTTTTAGTTTAACAGGCTAAATACAAATATCATTCTGACTCCTTTCAAGTATGCTTTATTATGTTGACAGATCTTAAGCATCATCTTGGATTAGCAGTAGCAAACCCCTAGTGGCTGCGTGTTCAACACAGCAAACTGCTTAAACTCAAAGACTAAACCCCACTGCCCGACATTGCTGTGTCAAAGGTGTATCAAAATGGACACAACACAGACTATCAGAGGTTTAGCTGCAATTTTTTTTCTTGGAAACCTATCTCAAAAAAGAACTTGGGATAACAGTGTCGTACAAGGGTCATGTCTTCTGGGTTTTTTTTTTTCCCTCCAAATGTTTTACCATGAAAGTGAACTCCTACATTGCTGACCTGAGTTCATGACTTGGGCTTCTTCTGACATAAAGTGGCAAAGTTACACAATTTCAGTGTCTCTAATTTGAAACACGTACAAGATATTTTGGGTCTTTACTTTACAAAATGAAGGTCCCATTCCTTACAGTATGCACAGCCCTATTTAACATGGTCTGATGTACTGCTACTTTTTGAGAGACTAGGAATAAAGCTATATAGTACAAAGGAGGACATGCTACCTAAAAAGAATTGTTATTCAATCATATCCAATTGCTTGTTTATATCACTTCACTGAAGAAGCTTATTGTGTCTTTTCACCACCCCAAAATTAGGCTTGAATTAGAGATAAGCTAAGTTCTTTGAAATATAAAATGTATAAGCACAGGGAAAAGAAGTATCCCAATGTTGGCTAATGTGTTTCTGGGTAGTGTAACTTGTATATGCATGGAAAATCTACCTTCTATTTTTACTTTGCACATTCTTCCCCGTCTTGAGAATATGAACCAGGCATCTTAATGACAGTCACTCGTTTAAACCCAGTATTAGGGCAGGATAGGCAGAAGATAGACACATAGAATCACTTGGGTTGGAAGAGACCTTCAAGATCATCAAGTCCAGCCATAAACCTATGCCAAAACCACACCTAAACAATGTCCCTCAGCACCACGTCTACCCATCTTTTAAATACCTCCAGGGACGGCAATTCCACCACCTCCCTGGGCAGCCTGTTCCAATGCTTGATAACCCTTTCGGTAAAGAAGTTTTTCTTAATATCCAATCTAAGCTGCCCTGGCACAACTTGAGGTCATTTCCTCTTGTCCTATCACTTGTTACTTGGGAGAAGAGACTGACCCCCACCTTGCTACAACCTCCTTTCAGGGAGTTGTAGAGAGTGATAAGGTCTCCCCTCAACCTTCTCTTCTCCAGGCTAAACAATACAAACTCTCTCAGACGCTCCTCATAAGACACGTTCTCTAGACCCCTCACCAGCTTCGTTGCCCTTCTCTGAACACGCTCCAGCACCTCAATGTCTCTCCGATACTGCGGTGCCCAAAACTGAGCACAGTACTCAAGCTGCAGCCTCACCAGTGCTGAGTACGGGGGCATAATCATTTCCCTGTTCCTGCTGGCCACGGTATTCTTGATACAGGCCAAGATGCCATTGGCCATCCTGGCCACCTGGGCACACTCCTGGCTCATGTTCAGAACTGACTCCCAAGGAACTCTCCCAACGAGCGTCCTGAACAGGCTGAAATCTGCTCTCCAGAAGTCCATGGTAGCGGTTATGCTGATCCCCCTCCCTACTTCTCCTAGAATTGAGAACTCTATCATTTCATGGTCGCTGAGCCCAAGACAGCCTGCGACCACCACATCACCCACCAGGTCTTCTCTGTTTGTGAGCAGCAGGTCTACCAAGGCACCTCCCCTGGTAGGCTCACTTACCAGCTGTGCCAGGAAGTTATCTTCCACACACTCCAAGAATCACCTAGACTGCTTCCTCTCTGCTGTGTTGTATTTCCAGAAGATGTCTGGTAAGTTGAACTCCCCCACTAGGACAATGGCTGAGGACCGCGAGACTTCTGCCAGCTGTTTGTAAAAAGTTTCATCTGTCTCTTCATCCTGATTGGGTGGCCTGTAACAGACTCCCAACAGGATATCTGCCTTGTTGGCCTTTCCCCTCATCCTTACCCATAAGCACTCAGCCTTGCCTTCTAAGTCATTGAGCTCCATGTTGCACATGAAACACCCAAGTAGCCAGAGCAATTCTGCTGCAACATGATGAGTGTGCAAAGCAGTCTGCTCACTAAACAGACCCAGAAGCACCATGTCAAGCTATGCTGTGCATCCTCACTCATTGTTTTAGGAACAAAGAGTGGAATAACCAGCCGTTGTCATAGTGCCTGGAAAAAATCAGATGAAGTTGGTTTAAAAGAGACATCATTCCTCTATATGTTCCAGTGGCCGAGATTGATTTATTTATCATAAAACATCAGTAACATTTTTTGGAAGTGATTTGAGATACAATTTTCATCACTTCATTTTAGCAACAGTGCATTTAGGAAATCAAGATGCAGTTGTCAAGATTTTTTTAAAAATAATATTTATAATAATAATGATAAATATGAATGTTACTTAAAAACAGTACTGAAACAGAAATACTCTTTTCTACCAGTTTTATTCTACAAATTACAGAATCACAGAATCACAGAATCACTTAAGGTGGAAGAGACCTTTAAGATCATTGAGTCCAACCATCAACCTAGCACTGCCAAAACCACCCCTAAACCATGTCCCTCAGCACCACGTCTACCCATCTTATAAATACTTCCAGAGACGGCTATTCCACCACTTCCCTGGGCAGCGTGTTCCAATGCTTGACAACCCTTTCCGTGAAGAAATGTTTCCTAATATCCAATCTAAACTTCCTCTGGTGTATCTTGACGCTATTTCCTCTTGTCCTATTGCTTGCTACTTGGGAAAAGAGACAGACCCCCACCTCGCTACAACAGCCTTTCAGGTAGTCATAGAGAGTAATAAGGTCTCCCCTTAGTCTCCTTTTCTCCAGGCTAAACAATACTAATTCCCTCAGCTGCTCCTCATAAGACTTGTTCTCTAGACCCCTCACCAGCTTCGTTGCCCTTCTCTGGACATACTTCAGCACCTCAGTGTCTTTCTTATATTGTGGCACACAAAACTGAGCACAGTGCTTAAGCTGTAGCCTCACCAGTGCCGAGTAGAGGGTCACAATCACTTCCCTGCTCCTGCTGACCACACTATTCCTGATACAGGCCAAGATGCCATTGGTCTTCTTGCCTACCTGGCCTCACTGCTGGCTCATGTTCAGCTGACTGTTGACCAGGACCCCAGATCCTTTTCAGTTGGGCAGGTTTCCAGCCACTCCTCTCCAAGCCTGTAGCATTGTCTGGGGTTGTTGTATAAAATGTGGGTCTAGTCTCTTAGATGTTTTCATTTAGCAGAAAACATTGACCTAAGTCCCCTTTTCTTAGGACCTACAAAGCAAAACAGAAAATATCTCCAGAGGGAATTGCTTCATTCCCACCCTGGCATTGAAGAAAAAAATGTAGTGCTGGCATGAGTGATTTTTCAGCCCAAAACTGTGGAGGGGGAAGGGGGAAGGGAAGGAAATATTAAAAAAAAAGATGGAAAGTTATTTTTAAGAAATGTTCAGATTTGAAACTACACATAGCTTGCTATGCCAGAGAAAACATCACAAGGAAAAATCCATTAAGTGGAGAGTGGGTGATGATCCAAAACTGCCTGTCATCTAATCTCTTATTTGAACATATAATGAGGGTAAGAATAACATGTTATAGCTATACAGTTATATCATTAGTATCGTATTGGTACCTGTCTGTCAGGAGCTATCCTAGAAAACTGGCATTTTGAAACAAATAGCAAGGAAGTTTGAAGATAAAGGTGCAGAAGAGAGATGTGGGTTATTTCCTAGAGACTTATTATTGAGTGGGAAAAAAAAGTAAACATTCTGAATTTTAATTTGTGCCAGCAATTGTAGAAGATAAATGCTGTATAAACACCAAATGACCTCTATCTAGGAAAAGTAATGCTGCCTACTGAGAGGAAAACTTTCTTTTAGCTCATCAGATTGAGCTGCTAGTTATAGCCTACAAGGGTGTCCTCAAACCTCAGCTGAAGGGATGTGTAAAATCTTCAACTAGCAAGTCCAGTCACTAGATGGCAGAATCTTCTAATTAGTCGTGTGATTTGTTATTTAACCACCTCTGAGAGCAAACCCATTTCTCAGGTATGACAGCAGTGCAGCACATCATTCTGATCTTCTATTTGCAGTAGAACAGAAATCTTTGCTTCTCAGTCCAGTCACAAGTGTTTATCATTTAGTACTTTTTCCCAGCTGTCCCTTGGAGGGGTGAAAAATATGTAATGTAAAAATATGTTATGTAAATTACTTTCAAGGAAGCACAGAGTAGTGCTACACTAGTAATTCTGGCTCATATTTTCAAATGCCCCAGCAGGACTTCAGAAGCCAACTTTGTAAAAATCTTCCTAACGCAGACTCAAATTTGTTTGGTAGCATTTGATCTAGTATCATACAGCACTCATTCAATTCTGAGGTGGGCAATAAGGGAATCTAATAAAAATTTGAAATCTGTAAGAAAAACATGGATTTTCTTATGGATTCACATGTTTGTGGCAATGTGAAAGTGAAAGCAGATCAGTCTTCCCAGATGAGTAGAAAGTAGGCAGTGCTTTACTCAGCTCCACGTGCAGTGATATCAACTGTGAATGGTGGTAGGCAGGGACTTATATGTTTCTCAGTTTCACTATCTTTCTGCCTATTGCATCCTTTCCTGTGGGTAAACACTCCTACTCCAAACTGTGGAGTCCTTTGTGCCTTAAATGACGTGCCAGAGTCACACAAGCAAATTCCAGAGGAACAGGAACAAACCCGAATTTCCCCAGTGCCAGCTGCAGACACTCTGTTGAATGAATATTTACTCTTCTCCTTCTATTTTGGCCATGGAAAAAGTGAAGATGCAATTTGTATAGAAGGTTATATTACATTATATCAAATCTTTATGTAGAAGACTCTTAAAGACAAAGCCCAGAATTAATATGTGCATTCAAAAAACCATCCTACAGTAAGAGTGCAACTGAAAGCAAAAGCAGAGGACATGTGCTTAGCTAGAAGGAAGGATGATGACACTGACGAATCATAACTCTGACAGCTAAGGTGAGAAAATGGAGCAAAAAATAATTAGTGAAAAAGCCCTAAATGATTGCTGCAGAAATTTCAGTAAAGTTGTCTCTGGGACAGACAGAAAAGCAGAAAGTCTATTGACTTAGTTTGCAACATTTTTAATAAATGAAGCAGCAGTGTTTACAATGCAATGAACATTTTTAGATCATAGCTGCAATATTTATCAAGATGCTGTGAATGTGTCACTTAGAAGCTTTTGGCTTCTGCTTATATGGCTTTTGCATCTCAGTTATGACCTTTCTAAGTAGCTGACTAACAATTAATTGAAGAACAGGTAACATGGCTGAAATAATGGTATTTACAAAAAGTTACGGATAATACTTATTATTTAAAATTGTTTTGCGACATGCTAGAATTTCTCTGTTTGAATGCAGGCAAGCTATAGATGTATCTTGAGCCACTAAAAACAAAGTTGCCTATTACAGCTTTGTTGATGCAACGCTTACTACTAAAAGAGGGCAGTTTCTTTTCTTCTCTTACTTTCTCCACTATGTCTGGAATCATCAGATCCTCTGCACAATCAGTATGACTTGCTGGACTGGTTAAAACAAAACAAAACAATCCAAAACAGAACAAAAAAACCCCTGACCTGGCAAAATTAAATCAATGGGTTAATAAATTGAACCAACTCCAAACAGAAAGTGGGAGTTTGCATGATTAGCTCAAGTATATTTTCACTGAAATATCTGTTTTACATAAGTCAGTGAATGAGAACCCAGACTCTGATTATACATGATCTCATGAATCCGCAAGTCCTGAACGTTTAAGTAAGACACTACTTCTGCAAACTTTCTGGGAGACTCAAATGACAAAATAACCTCAAATATTTTGATAGGTCAAGATGATGAGGCTTTGGAGCTCTTAGTTGGGAGGAGTCAGAATTACAACAGGATGTTTGGTTTCTTCTCCTTCCTTTCTCCCTAATGTTTTTATTTTACATGTTGATCCCAAAAGCGGGATCTCAACTACTCCTCACATTAGTTATTTTGTATTTGCTTTTGGCAGTTCAACTTCTTCTGTATTGAGAAGGTTGTCCTGTATATTTGCAGTCCCTTTTGTTTATCTTGTTCTTATCATGCAACCGTTCATTTTCTGGATGGCTTTTTTGTGCACATATACACATCTTTGCTCCTTTGGTTGTCACTTTGCTCACATAACTATTCAAAATGTTGTCGTGGTTTAGCCCCAGCCAATAGCTAGGACCACGCAGTGGCACCCTCCCCACCTCCCCAGATGGGCAGGGAGAAGAAGGAGAAAAGGAGAAAAAGGCAATTAAATAGAACCATAACAGAAAAGGAAAATAACAATAGTAATAATAGTGGTAAAAGAATATACAAGATAAAGTAATACAACAAAAGTCACTCTGATTGCCCAGCCCATCCTGAGCAGCAATATCAGATTCCTACCCCCTGGCCAACCCTCATTTATATCCTGAGCATGGCATCTATGGTATGGAATATTCCCTTAGCCAGCTGGTTCTGTCTATGCTCCCTCTCAGGTTCTATGGGAAGCTGAAAAAAGTCCTTGACTAATACAAGCATCACCTGGCAACAACTAACCAATATGGATTACTGACCTTCCTTTCACACTAAATCTGAAATGCAGCAGCCACTAGAAAGAAAATTAACTCTATCCCAGCTGAAACCAGGACAAATGTGTCTGGCTATGCTATAACATTTACAAAGTACTTGTATACTGTTATTAGCCATACTGTTTTAATATGGTAATATTTGGCTTCAAGGCAAAGTAGGATTAATTGTATCCTGATTGATGAACCTCTAATTTATACATGGCCTCTGCTTTGGCAACATGTAGCATGGTGTTTGAAAATTATTGCATAGAAGCCCATCAGAACAGAGCAATTCCACATTATTCTCAAAAGAAAGATGAATATTCACTAAATATTCTTAGACAGTATATCTAGTGCTTGTTCAGATCCCGCTGATACCATTAGTTACAGGATAGGGATCTGCAAACTTTGGTTACTGAAATTATGCAGATATACTCTGGACCACCATAGCAGATAAATTTAGTCATAATACCTATTTCATTGGGAAACTCAATGAAATGTGCATGAACATAGTTAATTGAATGACATGGCATAATATTATAGGTATTGAACAATATTAGATTTTGTATAATACAATGCTCTAGTTCTGTTACCTTTGTTGACTGAAACATTGACAAGTCTCATTACATTTATGACCAGTTTTTAAATCCGATATTTTATTCCTAAGTCACCAAATACTAAGTTAGATGATTACATGGAAGACTTATATCTCTTAGAAATAAAAATAAGAATGTCCAGCATTCATGGTTCTGTAACACAACCTGGAAGGAAATAAAAAGGTCTCTAAACCTCCCTGGATCTTATTTTGGTTTCTTCAGTTCCTGGAACTGGCCATGGAAGTGTGTTGGATGCCGTCTGTCATTCTCAATCCTGCCAGTTGGTCTTTGAATCACAACAGAAGTAAAGGCAAGGGGGAAGGTATCTATCAGCATAGAGGTTTTCCCTCTCTTAGCTGTACTTTTTATCTTGGACACTTTTTGAAATAACAGTTATGACAATTATATGTCTGATGTATTTGCTCATCATGATAAGCAATGCATAAAGTACCTCAGGCAATACCTCGGTTCTTCCGAGATGACCTCTGTGAAGATCTTATATTATATATTATATACCTTATATTGGTATAAGGTGTTGCCTTTGGACATATGTCTTCCTACTCCAATATTAATTAGATAAAAAGGATAAATAAAACCTGTTTTGTGCTTTTTAGGGTGGTGTAAATAACAGCCTGAGGATCAGTAAAGCTATGTGGATGAATGTAGATCATAGAGTAAAACTTACCCCAAAGCATCACACAGATACGTGAGACCTTGACTCCATCTGTCCAGCTCTAACTGGCTGGATTAATCCAGTAATTGCTTCCAGATAAATAACAGATTAACTTGCTGATTTAACAGTTTTTATACTCATGGTATTTGTAGCATATTTGCAAACCAGAAGGTGATAGAAAATGCAGTGATAACTGCTAATTGGCCTTAAACATGGAGTACATCATGGAGATTAGCCGGGTTATGTGATTAGCAAGGCTATTGGTGGCATATGCTGACAGTCTAATATAGGAAGTAAGAAACATGAAAACACAAGCACCTCTGGGGGAAACAGATCCATGGGCATCCAACACCACATTGGACAGCAGAACAGCTGAGCTTCTGATGAAACTGCTACGCATGGAAGTTGAGCTGCCAGTCCAGGACCTCAAACATGCAATGGTAAAAGTGAGTGTCTTCTTTCCCTGAGACAGTGGTTCTCGCCTGGCATGCGTGTGAATTGTGTGCATCCTGCAGAACAGAGGTCTTCAATTAGAAATCATCATCAACGTGCTATATTCACCCTGCTCAGAAAATAACTTCGGAATTCTATATAAAACAGTTGTGTGATTTTGTTCCTGCACCCACCCCAGTCCTCATTTCCCTGTGACAAACTCCTACTCTAGTCTGACAAGAAATCCTTAAGCAAAAGAACAGGAAATCTCCACGTACTTGTATTTTTCCATGATCTTCAAAGCATTCTGCCTATAATGGGACTTGTCTAATGTACAACTCAAGTCCTGCAGTGTATTCCAGAAGTCTTTTTGAATAAATAGAGTGGAGGTTTCCAGGCAACAAAAATTTTAACAAAATCAAGTCCAAAGGAAGTGCAAAAGATGCCTACAATTGTCTGAAATAAAACCCATAGGCCATCAAAGGAATGCACTTATCTACCTGGACTTTTCCAAAGTGTTTGACACTGTCACACAAGAGATCCTTGTCTCTAAATGGCGAGACATGGTTTTGATGGAGGGACCACATAGTGGATAAGGAATTGGTTGGATGGTTGCACCCAAAGAGTTGTGGTCAATGGCTTGATGTCCAAGTGGAGACCAGTGACTAGTGTTGTTCCTTAATAAGAAATAAGCCAACAAATGAAAGATTACTAAATGTGTATGCAATTTATTGTAATTTCTGAAATACATTGTTGCCTTCTGAATCATTGAACTTACAGGCAACAAGAAGAAGAAAAGAAGAAAAAAAAAAAAATAAGGCAAGAGAAAACCAGTCTGTTTTGAGATATTAGGATGGAATAAACTGGACAGCCCCTGTTCATAAAAAATAGCAGGTTTTGCAATTCTGTTACAGTCCTGACACATTTGGAGAAAAAGTGCTTCTCTGTTCCAAACACTCAGAAGGTACTCAGTGCATTGATAAAGTACCTATAAAACAGCAGGAACTTGCAGATTCCCAGGCCTGTGGGGAATACACATGCAGTCAGTTTGCTACAATTTAGCTATTACTTCTGTGGCTAAGCAGTTTGTTATTAGGGATGTAGGAAGGTGCTTTCTCAGAGAACAGGAAAGACATTAACAAAACCAGCACCGTGAAGCTGCAGGAACAGCACTTACCTACATTGCTTACCCTATAAACAGGAAGAAATCCCTGATTCCGAGAGGCTTTGAAGTGCTCTGTGATTAGAAAGCAGAAGACTTCTGTTGGGAATGGAAGTTACAGAAGTGTTGCATGTAAAGAAGTGTAAGGGTGACCCATGCGAACCTTTGGCAGTGATTGCACAGGGAATGAAGCCAGCCCACAATTAGGAGCCACTCCCCTTCTCCTCTCTAGCCCTGGGGGACTGGACAGGTGCAGAAAGGAGAAGAGGTCCTCATTGCTGGGTTGGGGAAGAGATTTTTTTCAGCCACAGCACTCAGAGAAAACACATGCTGTGGGTGTCAGGAGAAAGAAAATTAAATATATAGTTGTGTTGCCAGGGATACTCCAGGAGAATTGGGAGTGTGGTCTTTGCCACTGTAACAGATCATTCCTTTGCTCTTTTCGGTGACATAACAAAGTATTTTGTCAGACTGGGTTCACATAAACATATTGCTAACTATGCACAAAAGTATGGGTTCTAGCTTAATAAACGCTGGTACTCTAATGGGCATTTTCCAAAATACAAAAAGAAATAGTGGCCATTGGAGGGCTGAAACACATTTTAAGAAATATTCTCACACCATGGACCGTGCTTGGCCACCAAGCAGGGATGAGATGTAAATATTATTACACAACTATGAGTGAATATTTGAGGATCTAAATATCAAACATTGTGGCTGCAGAGGTGTAATTATGAGGTGAATGCCCTAAAATTTAATTTACATATTCGTCTTTCCAGCTGCCTTTTCCTAAAGAATGATAGCAGAAGGATCTTCTGATCCTAATGGCCACCATTATTATGCTCAGTGCTTTAGACATAAATTATTATTTCTTGGAAGACTTGTAATAAAAATCTTTTCCTTTACATGAAGGTTGAACCTGTGCAAGTAAAAATAAAGGCAAGTAGATAGTAATTTTACCATTTTCACATTGCAGCAGGTTAAAGTGTAGTAGGAGATAAGATGGACTGTAATTATCACTATTTTTCAAGTAAGTAAAAAGAGACACAGGTTAAGATTCAAAGTATGCACAGACCATGTTTTCAAAAAGGAACAGATTTTGAGTGATCCCAACGTGATCAATTCCGGTCAAAATATCATGAAGAGTGCCAGAATTGATAGATCTCCTGAAACTCTGATCTATGACAAAACTCACTAAAAATTAATGAACTCACACCTGGTTTTAAGTGCGTGTTTACTGGTTTAGATGGGACAAGCTGGAGTATCTAGCTGAAATAGCTGAGCACACAAATAGTTTCTCAAACACTTCCTTGTCACTGTCAGAAGGACTTATAGATGAAGTTCTATTTCCATTTGCCCCCTTGGAGCAGAAACATGCTCAAGGTAGTCCATGTCCACTCACCATCTTTGGCACATTCCCAACACTTTCTTTAACCCACTCCAGCCCAGACAGCTCAGGATTTGTTCAGCAAACTCGTAAAGTGTCCATTCCAAGCCTGCATTTTCTTTTTCTTTAATTTTCTTTCTACTTATATTCAAACTTTAATAGTTAATTTCATCATCTATTGTTAAGTGATTTTTATTCATGCGCTTTTATAAATACATGCTTATATGTAAAATAGAGGTATAAATCAAATAGCAAATAATAAGGCTGGGCCAAATAGTGGCTCCCTTGGTGTCACCACCGTCCTCTATCTGTTTCATTTTCATGTTATTAAGCAATACAGTTATTCTCCTTCTCAGCCTTTCATTTATGCCTGCAGCCAACAAGAAACTCAGGAAAAATTACTCAAATGAGATGTTTAACAGACATCTATACTTCTTATTCCAATTAGAAACTAATTGGCCAAACACTTATTTAAAGAGCAGGATCAAAGATGCTGAGTACTATATTAATGAAATCCATTTGATCAACACATCTGATAAAGAGCCAAGATATTCCTTACCACACCACACCCATGCCTCAAAACAATCTATCCAAAGAAAAAAAAAAAAAAATAAAACCACCCAAACCCAGAATTTGGCTACGTAAAATGTTGCTAAGGAATAATCTGATAGGAGTCTTTCTAACGATAAACAAAACAATCAAGAACAAAGTGTCAACTGTTCAACAACAAAAAAAGTTATCAAGGAAAGAAAAATACAAGAGGTCTTCAAGAATGAGTTTATTTAGATACTCACACTAAGTGCATGGGCATGGCATACCTTTTAGTGCGTATTAAAGCAGAAGAACCTTATCCCCGTAAGAGTCCATTTGTTCCACCAGTGGGCTGGTGTCTTCTTGAAGACAAGTTTTAGCCTAGCCTGCTTATCTGTTAAAACTTTCCCCAGTGAAGATGCATGAATAAACTTCTATTGGAGTATAAATGTAGGCTGCAGTCCAATCAACCCCTTTATTAGAAGGGGAAAAAAATTGCAGAGGAACTCTCTCCTTTGGATATTTCTGAATCTCGTTCTCACTAAAAAATTACAATTTATAAATTCTGAAGAAGTTGCCACTTGAGGACATACTTGTCATCTCTCTCTTCACTGTGGAATAACCTGTTTCTCTTGAAATTTATCTTGTATTTTCAAAACATGCTTCAGTGTGTAACCAAAAAGCTATCAATAATGTACTAATAGTATCTGGTTCTAGATAAAGGTATATTTGAATTTTTTATTTGGTTAAAAGTTATAGTAAGATTAGAACAAATAGTTAAGTTCTTTACCTTCTTGTTTGTTGTCATATATCATGAAGTTCCTGATTGTTACAGGTTTCCACAAATTAAGTTACAGAAAAAGTCCCAGTTTCCTAATTTTCTTGTTTCACTATCAAACTTGAATTGTATCATTTCCTACACAATAAGCATATGAAATGTTACCTTAAAGTATATTACTGAATTGAAGGTGATACATAATTAAAACAAGTATTGAAAACTGCTGCCAAGAAAGAAAATAAAAGTCATGTCATGCATTGCTTATTCTTGAAATTGAAAAAATTACTATACTCACAGTCTTCCCTTGTAATAGGTTTCAGAGCAAATCACTTGGTTTATTTTCACCCCAATTTTGTAGTACTCTTGAGTAGAAAATACTGGAAACCAAAGTTCCATATATATATTTCCAATAATAGTAATATAAATATCTTGAGGTGTTTTTGCTAGTCCTGTTTAGTGGTGTAGTACTGCTTGGAGTTTAAACATATATGCCAGATTTTGCCCGGTTTAGAAGCCAGTTAAAGAGGATAAATAAAGAACCAAGATTCTATCAAAAAAAATTTGTTTCTGGCTAAAGCAACTACTCTGCTTTATAATTTTGGAGCTAAAATATTAAGAAAACAACACCTTTCATCCTGACATACCCAAATCTTGCACCATTCACTATCTATTAGGCTTTTTTTTTTTTTTTTTTGGTATTACATGAATTATACAAATACATCACATTAAAAGGGATGTTTACACTCTCCTCAAAAAAAAAATTGGATACATTTCTTGCTTTCCTTTTTTTTTACTTGAGTTCTATAAAGTTTAACTAGAGTATTTAATCCTGACAATTTTAGCTTTCAATTTAAAAACACACTTTAAAACATAGGCTATGAATAGTGTTGTATTCACTAATAAAATTATATGCTGGCTTTTGGTTTTCTGCTGTGAACACTTTTTTGAATAATTGAGTGGAGAACTAGAACAGCAGTTTTTCAGGTCTGTGGTCTGAGTAAATGCTGGAAAATTGTCTTGATTTTGCATAGAATTAATTCCCACATAAACCAATTCATTTGAAATCCTAGGATGAGGAGCGTCCTGCCAGGGAATGAGGAATCATAGAATCATAGAATCACAGAATGGTTTAGATTGGAAGGGATCTTAAAGATCATCTAGTTCCAACACCCCGCCATGGGCAAGGACGCCTCCCACTACACCTCATTGCTCAAAGCCTCATCCAACCTGGCCTCGAACAACTCCATGGATGGGACCTCCACAACTTCCCTGGGCAACCTGCTTCAGTGCCTCACCACCCTCATAGTGAAAAATTTCTTCCTTGTATCTAATCTAAATCTACCCTTTTCCAGCTGAAGCCAGTACCCCTCATCCTATCACTACATGCCCTTGTAAAAAGTTCCTCTCCAGTTTTTCTTGTAGCCCCCTTTTAAGTACTGGAAGGCCTCTATAAGGTGTCCCTGGAGCCTTCTCTTCTCCAGGCTTAACCCCAACTCTCTCAGCCTGTGTTCATAGCAGAGGTGTCTCTAACCCTCTGACCATCTTTGTGGCCCTCCTCCTGACCTGCTGCAATAGGGCCATGTCCTTCCTACGTTGGGGGCTCCAGAGCTGGACACAGTATTCCCAGTGGGGTCTCATGAGAGACAAGTAGAGGGGCAGAATCACCTCCCTCAACCTGCTGGCCACGCTTCTTTTGATGCAGCCCAGGATGCGGTTGGCCTTCTTGGCTGCAAGCACACATTGCCCGCTCACGTTGAGCTTCTCATTCACCAACACCCCCAAGTCCTGAAGGAAGAAGCTGTCCATTTCTGAAAGGAATCTCTGCTGAACTGTGAATGCATTAAACCTCAGCAAAGCACAGGCTTCTGTATATCTGGTGACTTTGGACTTAGTTCTCATTACAAAATCTAGAGTTATTTTTTTCTTATTGTTTTATTGATGAATCAGGGGGTTTTAATTATATTTAATATTTATTATATGTATCACTCTTCACTGTCTACTTTGTTTAAAATGTGAATAGTCACTTCCTGAAATACAGCTTTTGCAAACACTCTTCTGTCTGTCATACACTTAGAAGTGTCACGTGTTAAATTTGAAAAAACCGAAAAGATAATTTTCAACAAGAAATGTGAACATGTGTGAGCTTCCAAAATTCAAATGAAGACAGTTCTGGCACTGCTGTTCAAATACAGAATGACTACTCAAGTACAAAATAAGAACTTAAAAATGTCAGGTAATAAATGAATGCTTAAATATTGTAAGAGGTAACAAAGTTTTCCCTGAGCTAAATCAGCATTTTCAGCTGTATTCACAGCAGCCAAGTTAAAGAAAATATCACTTATGCTATCCACAGGCCAAGAACATTATGTGTTTAAGATCGGGGAAAGCCATGCTGACCTTGACTAATGGGCTTTATCCTGACCGAAAATTAAAACAACAAAAAAATAGTCAGAGGAGCAATTTCTCTGACTTTTTTCCCTCAGTCTTCACTGGCAAGGGCTCTAACTCCACTGTCCAAGTCACAGGAGGTAAAACCGGGGGCTCTGAGAATGGAGAACTGCCCACAGTAGGAGAAGATCAGGTTCGAGACCACCCGAACAACCTGAAAGTGCACAAGTCCATGGGACCTGATGAAATTCATCCCCGGGTCCTGAAGGAGCTGGCGGACCAAGTTGCGAAGCCACTTTCCATCATATTTGAGAAATTGTGGCAGTCTGGTGAAATTCCTGTGGATTGGAAAAAGGGGAACATAACCCCGATATTCGAGAAAGGAAAAAAAGAGGACCCAGGAAACTATAGGCCTGTCAGTCTCACCTCTGTGCCTGGCAAGATCATGGAGCAGATCCTCCTGGAATCTCTGCTAAGGCACATGGAGAATAAGGAGGTGACTGGAGACAGCCAACATGGCTTCACCAAGGGCAAATCCTGCCTGACAAACCTGATGGCCTTCTACGATACTGCCACGAACTTGGTGGACAAAGGCAGAGCAACGGACGTCATCTACCTGGACTTAAGCAAAGCATTTGACACTGTCCCGCATGACATCCTGGTCTCCAAATTGGAGAGTCACGGGTTCGATGAATGGACCACTCGGTGGATAAGGAACTGGCTGGATGGCCGCACTCAAAGGGTTGTGGTTAATGGGTCAATGTCCACGTGGCGGCCAGTGACGAGTGGTGTCCCGCAAGGGTCAGTACTGGGACCAGTGCTATTTAACATCTTTGTTGGAGACATGGACAGTGGGATCGAGTGCACCCTCAGCAAGTTTGCCGATGACACCAAGCTCGGTGGCGCGGTTGACACACTGGAGGGAAGGGATGCCATCCAGAGGGACCTGGACAGGCTTGAGAGGTGGGCTAATGCAAATGGCATGAAGTTCAACCAAGCCAAGTGCAGAGTCCTACACCTGGGACGTGGCAATCCCAGGCATAAATACAGGCTGGGCAGAGAATGGCTGGAGAGCAGCCCTGAGGAGAAGGACTTGGGAGTGCTCATGGATGAGAAGCTCAACATGAGCCGGCAGTGCGCGCTGGCAGCCCAGAAAGCCAACCGTATCCTGGGTTGCATCAAAAGAAGCGTGGCCAGCAGGGCACGGGAGGTGATTCTCCCCCTCTACTCTGCGCTTGTGAGACCCCACCTGGAGTACTGTGTCCAGCTCTGGAGTCCTCAACATAGAAAGGACATGGAACTGTTGGAACAGGTCCAGCGAAGGGCCACTAAGATGATGAGAGGGATGGAGCACCTCTCCTATGAGGACAGGCTGAGAGAGCTGGGGCTGTTCAGCCTGGAGAAGAGAAGGCTCCGGGGAGACCTGAGAGCAGCCTTTCAGTATCTGAAGGGAGCCTACAGGAGAGCTGGAGAGGGACTCTTGGTCAGGAAGTCTAGTGATAGGACAAGGGGTAATGGTTTTAAATTGGAAGAGGGGAGATTTAGATGAGATATTAGGAAGAAGTTCTTTACTGTGAGGGTGGTGAGGCACTGGAACAGCTTACCCAGGGAAGTTGTGGAGGCCCCATCCCTGGAAGTGTTTAAGGCCAGGCTGGATGGGGCTTTGAGCAACCTGCTCTAGTCAGAGGTGTCCCTGCCCATGGCAGGGGGGTTGGAACTTGATGATCTTTAAGGTCCCTTCCAACTCTAACCATTCTATGATTCTATGATTCTATGATTCTCCAAGTCAGAAAACTTCTACCTGGAACTCCTACAAAAGCCTTGCATTGATGTCCTCCAGTATTTGAAATCAAACAAAGAAAAAAGATGTGCAGAATTTTAAATGGAGTGTACGAAAGGCATGCTAGCTCTCTTAAAGCCATGCAAATGCAAAATAACCAAACAACTAGGGCTTAGGAAAGAAGCAACAGTGAAATCTATGTACTTGCCAACATCTGAGTATTGCAGAAGGGGTAGGAGAATATAAAGGCATGAGAAAAACAACAGCTCTCTCTCTTACATGTTCATAGCAACTGTAGTGGCTTTGGGTCTTTCTATTCCATTAGCATTATAGAAGCGATATGGTGCTGATAGAAATGGAAGTGGGGGGGGGGGGGGNNGGGGGGGGGGGGGGGGGAAGCACTAGGTTAAATAACAAATTAAAGTAAACTTGTATACAAAGACTTTGGTGGAACATATTTTTTATTCTTGATTGGCCTTCCTTCACAACCTGGTTGACTGTTCCCTAGTCAATCACACATCATCAAATGAATTACCTAACTCATTTGCAGTTAGGGAACAAAAATGAAAAAGTGAAACAATCTCCTGCTGGACACTCTTTTTCTTATTACGTTAGAGACCCAAAAGAGGACATACACAGAATGAAGTCTTCCAGGTTTAAAAAAGCGGTCCTGAAAATCTCCACATGGATGCTCCTTAATCAGTCATGTTAATAATAAATAATAAATAGGTTGCTTGTGAGTGGTATTTTATAGTTCTCCTTCATTAAACACGTATTTCTTCATTTCTACCTGGTGTGTTTCAGAGTGCTTGGTAGCTTAACGCATGCCTTGCACACATAGTGCAGCAAGCAGTACTCTCGTGGTGCCTCCCCTAGGAGTGTGCATACTGGGCAATAAATGTTTCACACAAACTTAATTGAGCAGTCTGAAATTGGAAGCTGTTCAATTCGTTTTCTGAGTTTCCACATTCCCACTTGCTGTCTTTCCCACTCTGACCCAGTAACTCTGACGTTGGTTTCTACATAATGAACAGTCCAAGGTTTGTTATATGAACTGTGAAGACTGTCAGAAATATGCTCCTAAGCAAAAATAATTTGTAGCCTGTGTTTTGGTCATTTCTCTTGAGGAAGGTAGGTTGATCTCCCTGCAATCTGCTTCCTAAAGACGTTTTTTCCTAGTAATGGCATCTACACATCCAGAAAAAAGGCTCAAGCAAAACATCAACATATGCTTTGATCAGGAAGTAAAATATTTATGTAAGAAGTTACCCTTTTCTGTAATTAGTATATATGATTATTCTATACTGCAACTGAAGTAGCTCCAATTAGATGATTTTAAAATGTCATAACTTTCATATTAAAAAAAGACAATTAAAAATAAGTTTGTGGTTTTTTTGATCTTTTATGCATCAAACTTAATTTGTTACTGACACAAGAAATACAAGTATTTTATTACACTCATTAGAGAATTAAGATCGATAAGACTGATAACCAGCCAAAAATAATTCTTGAAGCAGTAGTGATAACTGACTAAGGCCATAGCTCACACTTGTCACAAAAGAGAATGATTTCCATGATTTAGGACTGTAACAAATAAAAGCCTGCTCTTAGAGCTATGCTAGCACTTACCTGCAATATCAAGCTACAGATAACTAAAGAGCCTGTGAGAATGGACAGATTATAATGCTGGTGGTTTGAACAATTTGGAGTTTCTTGTCCATCTAAGACTCATTTACACATTTGTGCAAGATCAATGCAAGCTACCATGTTTATATTATGAAATATGATCAATTTTTCTAGAGTAGGCTGAATGGCCCAGATTCATCATGCCATTTCAAACCTTGCTGAAAACAAGTCTTCAATAAGCCTTGCTTCAGTGGACAAATCTTAAGACTCACAAGAACAAGCTGGTGGTTTTTATTTCCAGCTAACTAGGGAAAACATCCCTGTTTCATGAGTAGAAAATGTCTCTACCAGAAATGAATCTGTTGATGCAAGAGACGTACTTTTACCACACTCATTATTTAAATATATTATAGAAGATTTGTTAAAAAAATAATTTCCTGTCATTTAATTTAATGTAATTACTCTTGGAAAACCTAACTTCAGGAGGGATTGTCTTAGGCTTTTACTCTTCTCTCTCAGAATCCTTTAGGTGTTGAGAAGTCAGGAAGTCAACAACTACTAATATAAATACTGCTTTGCACTCTAAGTTCTGTATCCACGGGAGACTTATTTCAAGGCAGCATTGCAAATGACCTGTTGTACATTATTCTGTCTGCTCTGTGCGTCACTTTAAGGATATTTTCTAGTACGTTTTATGGTCGGACTGAAACTTTTTCAGCAGGCTTTCTAAAACTGAACCAAGGACATGACTTGCAACAATGTGCTCAGTAAGATCACATTTTCGAGTGGGAGAAGGTTTAAATTAACTGGTTGGAATTCTTTGAGCATAATCTGCTACTTTCTAACTTCTGCATGACACACCAGGTAGCAAGACTTATGTTCACCTTTTGTATTGCATCTTATAACTACGGTAAAAGGCTTTATTTTTACCTGTGCACTGCAACAATGTTTCTGCCTCTTATTTCTCAAAGTGACCTGTCAGAATCTGATCAGAGCTTTGTCTTCAAAAGCAATCACTCTTGTTTCTCCCCATAAAAACTGCCACAAGCAAAATGTTCCATCTCCAATAGTAGCCATAGACAAAAGACATCATTTTTGGCCCAGAAATGCTGAAATTCAGTTTCAGTAGCTAGGTCTATTTCTGATAAGAGCTGAGATTTGATTTTATCCCTTTTAAAATTAGTGTCTCAACTTTATAATAAAATCTCAGATGGGATTTATGACTTCAGTTCTGTGCTTCTTTTTTGTCCTATATAAACCACAATTCTGGCAAAAAAATCTGTTGTCTATAGATATGCTTATCTTACAACTTTTTTTCTTACAAATAGGGAAAGTCATTAATCTCTAATGCCAACTGTCAAATTAAGACTGGGAATGAGCAGTTATTTTTTTAGGCTGGGCCTTGACTAGCTATTCTGAAATTTTTGCGGCTATTTTTACAAAGTGCAGCTAATGGATGCAGAAGGATGAGCAGAAATGGAGGGAAGAAACCCTGCTGAAGGCAGCATGGCACTGCTTAGCATCAGCGGTGAAGTGCCACAGTCCATGATTCCCAACACCCACAGGAGCAACAAAGCCCACACATCAGGGGTCTTCACTGAGGCAAAGCCCTGAATAGAGACACAGACCCATGGGTCAGAGGTTACAGAGACTGCCTGGTGACTCTGCCACAGGCCAAGGAACAGGAGGTGTCAAAAACAAGCTGGATTAGTGGGTGAAGGAGCTGCAGGTTGAAGTGAGCAGACTGTGTAGCTTCCATGAGATGTTTCTTCCAGGAGTTATTTCTACACTTCCACAAGGATGAACAGGAGATCTGTAGGGTCTTCACAGAGACACTGCAGAGATGAAAGCACGAATCTTGCTTTGCACTTGTCATGGTTTGGCCTCAGCTGACAACAAAGAACCACGCGGCTACTCACTCAACCCCCCCCCCCTAGCTGTGGGGGAGAATCTGAAGAAAAAGGCCAAAGGAAAAAAAGGGTTGAGACAAAGGCAGTTTAACTGAACTGCAAAGGAAAGAGGAAAAAACCAACAATAACACTGATAGAGGAATGTACAAACACAGTTACTTTACCACTGCTCACTGATAACTGGACCCAGGAAGTCCCCAACAGCTCCCTGGCTATAGACTGAGCATGGTATCACATGCTATGGAATACCTGTGTCCCGTCACAGCTCCCTGGGAAAATTAACCCTATCCCTGCTGGGACCAGGACAGCACCAAAAGAGGGAGAGCCAGAGGTCAGGCTTGATCATGGGGCAGATGGAAGGAAATTATGAATTATCAAAGCTAGTCAATTAGCCTGCCATCCAGAAAAAGGTAATTTTGGCTTTCATAGAATCACAGAATTGTTTTGGTTGAAAGAGACCAAAACAAGAGATCGTCAAGTCCAACTGTAAACTCAGCACTCCCAAATGCACCACTAAACCACATCCCTAAGTACCATGTCTACACATCTTTTAAACACCTCCATGGAAGGCGAATCAACCACTTCCCTGGGCAGCCTGTAACAGTTTTTGGCCACCCTTTCCATGAAGAAAATTTTCCTAATATCCAATCTAAACCTCCCCTGATACAACTTGAAGCGCTTTCCTTTTGTTCTATCACCTATTACTTGGGAGAAGAGGCCAACACCCACCTCACTACAACATCCTTTCAGTTGTAGAAAGTGGTAATGTGTCCCTTCAGCCTCCTTTCCTCCAGGTTAAACAACCTCAGTTCCCTCAGCTGCTCCTCATAAGCCTTGTACTTGTACCTGGCCCTTCACCAGCTTTGTTGCCCTTCTCTGAAGGTGCTCTAGAACCTCAATGTCTCTCCTGTAGTGAGGGGCACAAAACTGAACACAGTACTCGAGGTGGGGCCTCACCAATGCTGAGCACAGGAGGACAGTGACTTCCCCAGTCCTGCTGGCCACACTCTCTCTGATACAAGCCAAGATGCTATCGGCCTTCATGGCTCTTATTCAGCTGGCTGTCAACCAACACCGCCAGGCCTTTTTCTGCCAGGCAGCTTCCCAGCCACTCTTCCCCAAGCCTGTAGCACTGCATGGGGTTGTTGTGATCCAAGTGCAGGACCCAGCACTTGGCCTTGTTGAACCTTTGGTCTCAGCCCATCAATCCAGAATGTCCAGATAGCTTTACCTCATTTACTACAGACTAATACAGACACAGGTAATAAAAAGGACACTGGCACAATGCATGAGTTGCCAGAACCTGCAATTCCTTCGTACAGGGTTTTACTCAGTCTTGCTATTTCAAATGAGTGTCTACTCCTTACTTGTTATGAGTAAATCCCAAGTTAATTTCACACTCCAACATACAGTTCAAAAAGTAAATAAGAACGACTTGTGAATTGTACTTTGGTTAAATGAGTAAAAATGATAGTTAAGGACATGAGGAGGAATGCTTAGTTCTTAATCCTCCTTATAAATATTAATTTTTTAAACATTTGAAGTCAATAAGAGCATTTATGCTAAAATTTAAGCACAAAGAAAGGTATGTCTACAATTGCAAGAGGGATGGGAGAGGTTAAGCACCAGATATGTTGTTATTTCAGAGTTTTACAATTTATAATATTTCTAGACACCAGTTCCTCTCTTCCTAGTGCCTGTTTTCTTTGTTATTGACATCACAGCCCTACACAGTCCCCTAGTCACTCTGAGAGCAGTAAAACCATAGAAAAACTATCTGGAGTGGAACTTAGTAGTCATGTTTTTGCAGCAATGATGCAAGACTCTTCAGGAGATTCTTCTTCACTTCTAAACCCGCTGTCTGGGGAGTGGGGATCATCAAGGAACAGCTTCTGGGTGTGTTTCGTCTTTTGCTTTGCTGTATGAATGTACTAGACTCTGAAAATAAGGTGCTTTTCCTTCATAGAACATTCATTTTCTTGATGGAGTAGAAACAGCCAAGGGTATCTTCATCCTTTTTCCCTGAAGTTCTCATACAACTGTGAGACATAGTACAACTATGTAACAAAGAGGAATTTAGCAAAACACTTGTCACAGCTGCAATATTCAGTGAGTTGAAAACCAAAAGGCATATACCATCATTTAGGAGCAGCTAGCTACCTTACAGACTACACTTATGTGCCTTATTAAAAAAAGTTCGGTGGAGCACAACGAACTTTTCTGGTATCCTGAAGCTCATTAAAGAACATTATCCATTGAAAAACTTGTCCAAAGTCTGAAGCCAAGGCTTGCATTACACACTAACTAACAAAGTGAATGCCCATTTGGACCACCTTGCAAAATAAAATCCATCTAATTATTTGACCTTTAAAGAAACCATTGTCTAATTGATGCTCATGTTTCTGTAGAAACATGATACAAACTGATGAATAATCTGACTTTACATTCTGCCCAACTTTACTGCTCTTTCAGGTGATATTTTAGAAGAAAATAATAGATTTAAATAAATTTAGTCTGAAATCTTTAATTTACTATCATCTCCAGCAATTATATGTCATATGCATAATCTGGAAAACAAAGAAGATTGTTAAGGGAAAGTCACAACTTAGTGGAGTTTAAAAGCCAGATTTCTCCCTTTGTTCTGCTTGATGTATCTGCTGTCATTCCTCTCTGTACTCCTAGCCAAGTGCAAATCCTGAGGATGCAGGTACACACGTGCACACAGCCAGCCACTGAGATCAACAAGATTCCCCCTTTATCACCATTTTCCTATGCTCGTTCTTCCCTCTTCCACTTCAATCCCCCTCTTGCTCTGCCCCTGTCTCCTTCCAAATTGCATCTAACTACTTCACCCCAGTTGTCCCACTTTTGCTACATCTGTACCCAAAGTGGGTAGTTCTCATAAAGTTACATAAGTACTGTTGGCCTGGCAGGATGATTCCCAATACTCCCCATGAAATATCTGTGAAGTCTGGCTATTTCTCACACATATTCTCTTTCAGCATCTGTGAAACACAGCCACACCTCATAGTGCTGTTTCTAACTTCTACTGTTCTCCTTCTGTCATTCTTACGTCCATAAATTTCTGTCACATCCAGAAGATTCTCTTATTAAGCTAACTAAGCCTCAGATCAGGGTCTAATCATGTAGCTGCATACCTTATCAACGATAACTTGTTTTTTTAAAGGATAATAAGCATTCCAATATAATATTTTCAAAGTTTTTATTAATATAACTATAGGCACTTTGATTTTCCTTTTTCTTATTCTTAAGGTAAAAATAAGGATTTGGAAGTAAAAAACCTCCAAAAATAGACAAAATTCATTTGTTATTTTTACATTATTTTTGTGGACTACAGGAAGAGTTTACATTTAAATCATTCCACTATCCCTGAACTTGGTCTTAATCAGTACAAGAGACCAAGTTAAATTTTCAGACCTTACCCTTTTTTTTTTTATTTCAAGAAAGACTGAATTCTCTGTAATGTTGCACTACTGTGAATGTAGGAAGAATGAATTTACATTATTCTAACAGAACCTATAATCGCTTTGCCAGCAGACCTGGGTTCTGAGTATAACGCTGAATTTTTTATCCCATGGGGGAAAAAACCCAGCTAAATGCAAAATTATTTGACAATTTGAAATCGTTCCAATGCCGCTTTTTAAGATACTAGTTATAGGCTGTCGTTTAAAACACAGGATATATTTGTCCTTTAAAAAAATCCATTTCACTAAAACTGCAAGGCCTCACGGTAAAATGAGATATTTTATTAATTTCTCCTTTGTTTGGGTTTGGGGTTTTTTTTTTTGGTATACCTGTTTTCACCAATCTAAAACTGTCAGAATATCATATTTGGAAATTTTAAAGGTGAAAATTTAATTGCTTTTTTTTTTTTTTAAACAAGATGAAGAATGTTCTAGGATATTAAACAATACCATATGCAAAGCAAGAGATCTGAAGAGGTTGAGAACAGAAGGGAATTCATATAAATGCACTGCTTAATCTTTTTCCATAGAAAAGGAAGAAAACCAAAAGCTGTTATAGAAGATACAGTTAAAATAATCAGATTGTACACTCAATATTAATCAATACAATGTACAGTTAATAAATTATACTAGAATCTTAGTTAGGATTCTTACTGAAACAAGGGCATTCCTCTATAAATACATGAAGATCCACTACTCTGTGTTTAAATCTGACTGATCTACCAAAATAAATACATTTGCAAACTAGTCAAGCAGGATGAATGCCCTATGTTGTAATCCGTTCAAGCATTCAGATAACATCCGTTGTTTGATAGCAGCTTCTGGAACATTTCCCCCCAAAAGAAGGCATGTACTGACAAGATAATAAAGTACAAAATCATTAGTGTTAATTCACTAGAAAAAAATGTTGCAATAAAAAGCTAAAAATTTTTGTCTAAAATTTTTTAGCTAAATTTTAGCTAAAATGCTAAAAAATTACAAGGTGACCTTGTAATTCTGCAAAGACTTGTGACCATTGCAGGAGACTGTAAAGAGAAAATAATTTGAAATCCTACAAATAACCTGTAAAGTCAGTTCTTTATTTAATCTAAATTACACCATTTTGGGTTTGCCTGAAGGTATCTGTTAGTTTAAAATTCTTACAATTATTGCATTTTCTGTTCTACTGGAACCAAAATGACAATATTAAAAACTACAGTGTTGTACAGAAGAAGTAATTATACTGCAGAAGAAAACTGAAGTGCTCTATGTTTTGTAACCGATAACATGGAAATCATTGCTACAGGATAGTTTGAAAACTTACATGTCTAGACCAATCACCTAGATATTGTTATAAATCAACATGCAGTAAACTGCATACCACTGAATCAGATATTTAGAAATGCTTAATGGCTGTTAAAACATGTTGGATTTTAAAGCTGTATTTCTGGGTATTATAAATGCCTGTAAATATCCTAATTGCAAAACTATTAATGAAATATGCAAGTTTGTTGCATATCAACATATGCAATAAGGCAAATGTGATTGTCTGTGAATGCTGTCATCAGTTATCAATAATAAATAAAACAATAATGGGATTTTCTGAGTGTCACATATCTCCCCAGAAACCTCTTTTATATTACACAAGCCAAGATCTTTTCTTCAATAACTTGACCACATCGTAATTCAATGAGTCTTTTTTGTGTGCTCAATTATGCTGAAGGAATTTTGGGAAGTACAGGGAAAACATTTAATGATTTCAAGGTGCAGAAGATGAATTGCTTTATCATTACCTATTGATTTGACACATATCTGTAAACTATTTGAATGTTAATTTCATTACTGTGAAATTAGTAAAAGCTCAGCTTATATTCCTTGCAAGATACTTACTAGTACAGAAAATGCCAAAATCTACAAAAAATTATGTAGATATTGTATTTTTGATATCTGTATGGGTATACAAGGGGATAAGGAATTTATGTTTTCAGTTCAACTATTTTCCTTGATCTAATGCAAGTTCTACTGTCTGCGGAGCAAATTCATTAAGAAAAACATGTGCTAACTCTGGGCAGTAAAGAACATCTTTTACAAAATCTAAACACTCCATAAGACTGATTTCAAATTTCCACATGGAAAACAAAAATTATGGTTCCTTGCCATTAATGAGATTGTCCTTATAGACAAAATGAATCTTGCCTCACTTCAAAGTGTAGAAAATACCTCAAATGAAAAAAAATCACATTTTCTACATTGTTGACCTTGATGTTGTTGGAAACTGGAATCTACAGAGGCCTTATCTCCATTTTTTTTTCATTTTTTATCTCTTAAGGAAGAAATATATACAGCTGACCATAGAGTCAAAGACACAGAAGCCAATCTAAAAAAAAAAAAAAAAAGAGACATCATTTTCACCATAAGTATATAAATTTTTAAAAAAATTAAGATCCCTCTCTTTGAGGGACAGGTCTTAAAATGCCTCAGAGATGTATCTAGCATACCGCAGTCCTTTATGTCTCCCTGTCTCTGCGACACCAGCAGAAAGTCTTGAATTGAAACCCAAGGAGAAGCAACATGATTAAATCAGGACAATGTCTTTAAATATCTGGTCTTTTCCAACAAGAGGCTTCTTCACTGCTTTTCAGACAACACTGCCTTTTCCTGGTGAGGATCGAGCAGTATCTGCAATGTTGAGACTGCACTCAAGAAACAAAACCTCACAAAATCAAAAAGTCTTTGTGTTGATGTGACAAGCGCAAAATCTCATGATTTATTTAGGCTTGCCTTGGCTTGAACTGTTTTGAGATCTTTCCAGTGGCCAAGTGCCACCTCTTGTCTAAACTCTCTTGCCTTAAACTCTGGGAACATATAGACAAATCACCGCATAACATGAGCGTTTGATGTCAGCCAAGGTTGGAGAGACTTTTCAGTGGGGAAACAATAAGAAGGAAGCAGACTGTGAAAAGTAGACTGCTGAGAAAAATAATAAAAATAATTACCAGTGTACTCAAGAAGGAAACCCCTCTATAATGAACACTGCATTCCGCCTGTCAAAGACATTGGGATGATAGTAAAGACTGACAACCTGCCTCATCTCATTTTTCTGGAGGAAGACTGAAGGGTAAACCTTAGGACAAAGAAAAGGGTGAGCATAACAACAAAAAAAGAAGTTTTTATGTAGGAAGGCCTTTTATGTAATGATTTTCACTATGCTACTAATGAGACTTTTCTGTACCGATTAGATCATTTGGACTATTAAAACATTTAAACTATTAAAACATTATTAGACTGTTACAACATTAATCAGAGTAAACATAAATTTTTCACTCCATAGTGTGCATATAATGCGTCCCTTTTGCCTGCAACAAGATTTTGAGTTTAAAAGGATTTTATTTTACCATGAACTTGGGAGAAAACAACTAGGCTGCTACTATGAAACTGCTACTATCAGTTTCTGTGTTTGTATAAATCACAAACCAGACTTTCCCAAGGATCAGTAACTGTATGGACCTTTGAAGGTCCAAGTCAGTTACTAGACCAAAGTCACAGCAGATATCCAGCAGGGTGGCAAGTCTGTATCCTTTGTTATGTCTTTTTTCAGTGGCTGTTGCCTTCAGAAGTAATATTACACAGAAAGCCAGGACAAAGCCCAGCTCAGACAACCTGTACTTCTGTTTAAAAAATAGAGACTAGGGAGACACGGCTGAAATCCATTCCAAAGATATTAAAAACCTGTGATATTTTAGTGTGACACCTCCAATTTCAAGGCAGAGTTTATTTCTGATGTATCTAACTCACAGAGAAACACATTTCCCATAAATAATTTCCCATAAATGTTTGGGAGTGACTGGGACATTTACAATGTTAAATCTGGCAAAAATATCTCAGTGAAATCATTTATTATGACTTGCAGTTTTCTGCATAAGTTCAGGAAGAGTAAACAATATAGACAAATTAGGAAAGTCTCCTTAAGATTCTTCAATATTGAGCATAGAAAAGACACTGGCCAGTTGTGAAGAACTGCAGGAAGCACTCATGATACTGAACATCTTCTCAAGTAAGCCACGGATGAAACTGGATTTAAAAAAATGTAAAGCAACACCCATGGAAAGAAAAATCCTCATTTTATTAATTACTGCTACTTAGGATGAGCTAAAAAACAAAAATAGAGGCGTGGATGTTGGGCTAGACTGGTCAGCTCCAATATAACTATTTATATGTAGTACGTTGATGCCAAGAGAAAAAGAGAATGGTATACTTTTACATAAAAAGCAACGTATGTCATTTTCGTTGGTATGATCCCAAATTTGTCTCAATGCAAAGTCAATATTGTTCCAACATTTCAGTCAGCAGTGCTGCACCATTACATTTCCCCCTCTGAAGGATCAAGCCTCAAGAAACCCTGCTTCAACCCTAATTTACTGTGATCGGCATTGCTGCAAGGAGCTTTAGGCTACCACGTGCCAAGTTCTCAGGCATGTCGTATTCCCTTTTGTTGAGCTGAGAACCTTGCAGTCATAGATTTGGCAGCTGGAAGTTCTGTGCTAATTTTCACACATTTTTGAACTGAAGAATTTCATTGAGGGAGTCTTGGAATAAAATTTCTACTTCATACAGAGTACTGAGAAGCCGTTTAGAAAAATGATTATTTTTCTAAAACAAAGTGCCTGAAAGTACTGTCCGGGTCTTCATAAATTTAGGCAGCTGTGATATCATCTTATCAAAAGATAAGGGGTTAAAATGACCTTTCTCTCAAGTGGGTACATGGATATTCCACTTCACTCTAAGCAATCTGTGCTAACCAAAGATTCTATGTGAAGGGGTAAAACTAGCTGGTCACTGTGTAGTCAGCATTTGATGAATGTATAGATAGAGATCCAGGTACTATATACATTTTCCTCAACACAATCCTGAAGTCATTTGTTTGACAGAATGCCTCTGAGAAGTATATGCCAGTATCCACCAGATATACCGCAGTAGATCACCATTTGCTTTAGTCATTTTAGAGTCATAAAGCATTGATAAATGCTGACAGGATGGTATGTTTTGAGTAGCCTTGCAAAAAATTGGCTGATCAGCTCATGATTGTTAGACATGACAGTGAAGCAGACCCTGAAAGACTCAGAAAAAGTCCAAATTCTTCCCACTATGGTAAGAAACCCCCCAAAACCAGGAGAACTGCAGGGAAGCAGGCAGGGATGGACAGATGCTGCAAACAAAGTCTGCTGCTCATATTGTGAGCTTAGCAGGTTCTTTCACTCTTATTTCTAGCTGTTAGTTAGAGCTTTTTCCCTTGGAGAAGTAAAGCTCCCTAGTGAGCAGAGGGTGAACTGTGAATCCTTAAAAAAAATGGAGGAATGATCAATAGAGACCTTTTAAAGGGCAGGTTCTGAGGGAACTGTATCTCCTTCAATACAACACATTGCCTGTGGTAGAAAATGGTAATTTTCAGCACTTCTGAAAACCCAAGCATGTCTTAAGCTGAGCTTCCAAAAGTGTACTTTCTTTGATTCAATGGTGCAAACAGCCTGATTGATTAGACTAAAATGGAGAAAGGTCACTGAGGATCTGCCTAGAAACCACCAGGACCGTCTGAGTTATTCTTAACTGAATGGAATAACCCAGAGAAGCAGGGATCATCCTAAGTAACAGTGCAGCAATATGCCTGGCAGGGAGCAGGTTGGGTCCATGGTACAGCTATGGGTAAGGAAATCCCAAGTGTTTTGGGACTGCACGAGCATATGCCAGCATGTCTGTGAGTTTTTACTTACAACTTGTTTATGATGAACTTAAGGTTCAAGTTCAAGGTTGAGTTTATAGTGCCAAGGTTGTACTTATATTATGAGTAAACCCTTGCAGTTTTTCAGTTCTGCCATGCCTCCTTATGCACATTCATCAGAATGCATTAAAGGTTGCACATGTCAAAATTTTAATGGTGACTCCAGTGTACGAATTTCCTGTGTTGCAACACAAATCCACATCATCCAGCACCCTGGTGTATTTTGAAAAGTCAATTGAAGCTAAGCATTATGTACATTAAGTATGCTGACCTTGTGAATGCCCATTGCACAGGAAAGTTTTAATGTAACAATAGTTAAGCAAATGGGTGACTTTATATGCATATGTATTTTCCTCAGGTCAAGATTATTAACATGTTAAAAATTAATATAATGAATAATATTACTGGGACTTTGAAGAAGTTTAAGTTTTCTTGCCATTTTCAGCTTCAAATATACCTGTAACATTCAAAAATGTTTTTACTACAAAAGAAATGTCATGTATGTCATTTTAGCAATAAATAAATGTGACTATTAATTCCCATAAATTTATTAATATCTTCAGTAGACATTTTTGTCTGATCTCACAGAGTTTTGTCTATTTAATGCAGCTCAGCTGACAGAAGTGAGATAATTTTAAGATCTAATTCAGGGGAAACTGTCATCAATCAATCTAATTCCTGAAGTTGTTTTGAGGAGAACTGTTAGTAGAATGAACAATCTCAAGATTTTCTTTACGTTGTTTTTATTCTGCCTATTTATTTTGTGTCAGAGAAAGCATGGAAAAGACTTGCCCACATGTAATAATGTTATTTCTGCCAGACGTTAATGATGGGCACAAACTGCAGAATTCCACATGTGCAGGAAAGTACAGGTAGAACTGGAATCCTAGTTATGTATTTGTTTTAAATTACTTAAATATTTCAGGTTTGAGAGTGCTTGCAATTAATGTACTTTTCTCAGAAGCACTTCAGGAATTTCTTACATAAAGCAACACTACAAGAAACATTCCTGTTAGCTTTCTGCTTTGGACTTGAAAACAAAACATGATAAAAGTAAAATCTTGGAAAATATTACTTGCAACAAATATTTTAAACCATAGATTTTTAAGAGAATTCTTTTCAAAAATGTTATCATAGTTCTTTCTTTCAACTCAGGAGCTTATTCAGGAACTCATGTTCAAATCCTGGAATTAGGGCTAGCAGTTTGACATTTTCAATAACTATTTAATGTGTGACACATCTGCCTGCAATGCTTATACAGAAACCTTATCTTGAACATTAATCCATTTACATCAATTACATCAAAATTGTGGGTTTTTTCTTTTTAGACAGAAGAAGCAAACAATAAGGACAACAGCTGGAACGCCAAGAATTTATCACACTAAAATTTCGTTCAAGGCAGTCTGAAATTTACAATCCTGCATACATTATTTTTATTATTTTCTCCCAGAGAAGAAAAACCTTCATCAAATGATTTTGCTGTCTCAGGAGTAAAAGTGGTTAACGCTGAAAAAGACTTCTCACTAGTCAGACTTGGAAATTAGTGCCCTGCTAATCATAAAACCAAATCTATTAATTTAATGGAAAATGTGGAAAGAAAACACACAGACAAAACCCAGCAAGACCTCTGTTTCAGAAACTTTCCAAAACTGAGCAGGTTTTTTAATAACCCTTTCACCTCTTTGACCTAACCTGTCTTAGATCAACTGAGTCAGTATGAGTGCTGAAATGGAGCTTTCTGGGGTGGCTATGAGGTAAAGGCATCTCCAAAGTAATAAGAGAATGAGGAGGCAATGGAAACAATATGAAGAATGGGATGAAGCTGATGAGGGTGAAGTAGGTAAAAGAAATAAATTGTGGGACCAAAGAAGATAATACAATACTGATACTGGGTTTTTTTTCAAGTTAGACCCATTGTTACTACAAAAAGACCTTAGAGCATGCAGCTATTTTTAATTTTTCCTCATCCTTTATGCTCCAACATACTAGAATATCATAAAATCTGTAACAGAACTCAGCTACAACTGAAGATGGACTGACTAGGAGTATTACAGCTTAATTCTATTATGTGCTAAAGATGAAATAAATATCTGTGTTGAGACAGTTACAGAGTTCATCTCAAGATCCTTCTCTCAGCCCATTTTTACCCCTTCAGGGATCATCCTACAGACTTCAGGAACATATGTTTCCTACTCTGCTCTTCATACTATTTGAATATGGTTTATATATAAAAAAAAACTTCTGTGAAATCTATATAAATTCATAAATTCATACCACCACCAGTCAGGTCATTGTTAACAAGATAGAACTGAATCATAGTAATACAGTACTGAAAATTCTGTTTCTGGGTAAGCGTTGTGAAAATGTAGTTAATAACCTGGGATATTTAAGGAAGTTTTAAATGTTAAATTGCTTGCTGGGATTAAGGGCCTTACAAAAACTGCTTTTGCTCATTTACAGAAGGTTAAAATGATTACCTTCTTCCCCTCTGCTTAGGCTCAGCTCTAGATTTACAAATAAATATTGTATTAAGAGATACCTTGGAAATGTATGGCCTTTTTGTATGAGGATCTATTAAAAACTCACCCTAGATTGCAGTGATGATCTGTCAATGACGACTGCTTTCCTGTAAGGAATGCAGGCAAATGCACACACCTTTGTAAACTCTGGTATAGAACAAGCAATTCTCAGGAAGGTGAGCAACGCTTATGAACTTACAACACCAAAACAGAAATTATCTTTCATGCTTGGAATTAACCTTCAGGAGCAAAGATGACACAAAAGTTTACTTATATTTATGCTTGTTAATATAGAACATATAAAGTTAAATTGAAGACTGAAGAAAATATATATTAATTGAATAAATGCTTACTGAAACAAGGCAGAGGACAAGACTAATCATCTAAAGCTGCTTCTTCAACAAATATAGATTAAAGCTAAACTGAGAACAGCATACTTCCTTTTCAGCTTGCACAGTCTTCTGGCACTGTAAAATTCAAGTAGAATAGTTTGTCCCCCTTTTTTATGGATTAGTAATGTTTTAATTAGTAGACACATGCTATGGTTAACCAGTAGAAATTAAGAACATTGGAAAAGGTAGATGGTATATTTATAGAATAATAATTTTATATTATAGAATGCGAGTATTAATATTCACATACATTTTCTATAACAATTTTTAAAAGCTAAAATTAACTGCAAATTAATTCCCTTCCATCATAAAATACAGTAATAAGACTGAGAAAGTAGTACTGAATGCTGCCACTCATTAGTAGTTTGAAACTCCATCATTTTTTCTTCCTCTTCATCCTCCCTGGTTTGTTTTTATTTGCCATCCTCTCAATATGTGCCTGGAAACTTGGATCTGGAATCCATTTTCCTTATACAAGGTCAAAAGGTCAAATTCCACCCTAGGACAGATGTTTCTTTTGTTTGGTTTTGTATCAGGTCATCGCCATCAGCCTATAACTTTGAACGGAAATAACTACAACTGCCTCAGGCACAAAAGACATCTTTAATAAGTATTTATTAGAAATACTAGGTTAACAAGTCACTTAAGCACTCATAATACAAAAAAGTTTCGAGTTAGACCAGTTGATTGCTGCTAAAGCATTCAGTAAAGCATTGCCTGCTAAAGGCAGTATTAGGAAAATAAAGACATCTATCAGATTTTGCTTTGAGCTTCTTCAGGATCTTTCAGAATGACTGCGGAATAAGCAACTCGGTTTACCTGATGTCTGAACTTACCTGTATTTCAGTACTGTCAATATTATTTTTGAAGTATTCATTCTACTTTTAGTGTATACGTTTAATCCCACAGTGTGAGTTTTCTGCTCAGCATTCACTTTTTCCTTCCTTACAATTACCTTTTACAACATCATATATATAGTATATGTACATAAACTTACATATTCTTTTAATTTAGTCTTTAAATTTTATTAAAAGTGATCTTAACATCAGAAAATGTTGATAACACAGGTAAAAGTTTTGAACTTTCTCAAAATTTAAAAAATAGATTCTATATTTCAAATAAACAATATGGGTATATCTATTGGATATATAAGTATGTATATGTATGGGAATACGTATCAAAATATGTGTGGTTTTTTCCAATGGACTGAGGATCGAAGCTACTTCTAGAAATTTTTCTTTACATAAAACCAACTCCATTTTTATCTCTGCTAAAACAAGTTCATTACATAATCTGCCATCATGCAGGTTACTAATGTTGATTTTCTCTAGATTTTCACAAACACGGAAGGGAAACAGGTTGAGAAAGCAAACATTGAAATTACTCTGCATGCATGTTTTCGTATTTATAAGGTGGCTGAAATGATCAAGGCATGATAAGGGAATTTTTGGAACAAAAATGACCCAATAAAAATTTATTCAAATTTCATTGTAATGTCTTTTACACCACAGTCAGTGGCCAGCTTTTAGTTAGGAACATAGAACAAACAACTACAGAATCTGAAGGGTAAGTAATTTAATTTTTTCCCATAGTTCAGTTATTCTCCAACAGGTATGCATCACCAAAGTTATGCAGGAAGGTTCATAGGATAATGGACTATTCCATTTTCACCACTACTGTTCAGTGTCATAGGTAACATGAGCAGACTCCACTCAGAAAACGCTCTCAAGATGAGGACTCTCGGGCACTCATCCATGCAAATTGCCTTAAAAAAACCCACACAAAACTGCCTCTTGGAACGACAATTTCCTAGGCATCTGCCTCAAAAGGCTGCCAGGATATTGAGAACAGATGACCAACTTTTGGTACACATGAGGATGGTTTATGACAGAGTGGTTTTCATGCTGCACGTTCCCAAGAAATCTTTCGGGAAAACAAGTGATAATTCTGACACCATCTCAGAAACAATTTACCAAAGCATGCTTCTGGATGACATTTTGGTTGCAGAAACTTGACGTTGTTCTATTTAAATGATATTACAATAGAAAAGAAATGCAGTCAGCTCTAACTTCGTATTCCTTGTGATTTGGTGAATTATTGGATGTAGAAGTAACAAGCGCCTGCAGCTTTTCCGCTGAACATTAGAAAATATTAAGAAAGGATATCTCTGCTACAGCAATTGAAAAAATATCTAGAACTTAATTTTTACTGGCCTTATATATACACTGTCTTATGCCAATTCTATATTCATTGTACTTAAAAGTGACAGAAAGCTCATCCAATTTAAAGTCTTCCCAGAAACCTCTAAAATACTTTCCATTAATTCACTTTCTTACTCCTGCTAGAAATAACTGACACTTTTCACCTATTTTTACAATTACATTTCCAAAGAAGCAAACGGTGGGTTTCACCTAAGACAGGTAACTCAACTATTTTAGGGGATGTAGATATTGTGGAGAAGTTAATGGCTTGTCTGTAACTGCCACTTTGTAAAGACAAGAGTTTCCCATTGGTCCATTTCCATATCTGCCTGAAGAGGTCTCGGGTATACTGAGGGAACACAAATGTTATGAAAAGTTCATGTTTAGGCTGCTGACTTTCTTAAAAGATCTGTGTTACACACTTTTATTCATTTACGGAAAAAAATTTTACAGATTTTCATAATGACAGTCTATGTAGTTTACATTATTTTGCCTAATAAATATGTGGAATATAGAGCAAGAATCCTTTATGACCCATATAAATTTTTTGTATATGATGCCTCACATGGACCAAGGTATTGCTAAAGCAGGCTTTTGTCTGTTCTTACTGTGACAAAGCTAGTAGACCTAGTAGAAAAACTTACAATGGTGCTTGGAAGTCTATTAGTGTTTTCCCTCAGAAAGGGGGGCCCTAGTACAGGTGATGGTGCACAGAGCAAAACAGCGATTTCACCAAGGTTGCAAGCAGATGTTCACAGATTAAACTTCCATACTAGTTGAAATTCTGAGCAGAGATTTTACAGTGGCGGTGTTGAAAGACTGGACCATTAACCAAAATTACTCTATTGTCAATTTAAAACCTATCTGTCAATTCGGCATTTTGTGGTGTCTTTTTTTTTCCTTATCAGACTCTGGCCATAAGGCAGAATCAGTAATTTTTGTTACATTTGATTTTTCTGTATGGGGTAGCCTGAAGCTTTTTTCCTTCTGGTAGTGGTATATTTTTATATAATCTGATATATATAATCTAATAATTTATATAATCTTTATATATAAGGCTGTTATCCCTGTGTTCAAAATGATAGAACCCAGAGGTATCACAGACCCAGTACCCTTCCTCTAGTTTAGTTGCGGGGAACACCAAGTGTTGCCAAGGGCTTCTCTTTTGCTGTGGGTGCAGAGAGTGTGGCAGGTCTCAGCACAACGGTGACAGAGAGGAAACATGAGCTTGCTGTTCACCCTAACAAGAAGCTTGGGTAAAATATGCCCTCGACATGTGTTCACTTTGAATTTGACCATCCCTAAATGACTGCCAAGTGTCAAAATTCTCAAAAATAACTTTGCAATGTCCAAGGAGGTGAATTTATTTTTTTGATAAAGGGATAGTGAGTATTAAAGTCACAGGCATTTATCCTGTCACTAAAAAGAGCATCTCTGGGCATCAGAGCTAAGAGCTCCCCTTTCCATTTTGCCATGACAGCCCATTCATGCTCCCATACAGACCTAATGTTAACACCCACTCTTTTTAGGTGGTCCATATTTTGTTGTGTTGCGAAATACCAATACCTGAAGGTGGCCTCTGCCTCAAGGCTACAGTGATTTTCACAGTACCATCCAAAACAGCTCTGGGAAAGTTACAAAAGCTGTAATCTATGAATTACTATAGAGCTGTCCAAGAAGCAGGTCTCCACTTCATATTCACTGCCTCATGGCATATTTCATTTCATATTCACTCATGGCAGATTTCAGTATTTTTCCTTTTGGCCACATACACAAGTCATTGAACAGAAAGGGTCAATTATCTTTTTTCCTCCAGTGATAGCTACCTAGTGGGAGGCATGACACAGTGGTTTAAGAACCATAAATTGTGGCACCACCCTGCAAGTCAAGTCCACTGCAGCATGCAGAAACGGACTTATACAATGATACACCTTTACATTTTCAAGGCCTCTTTTCATACAATGTGCAACAAGACATCACCATAAACTCATTCCTGTATGATCTGCAGGCCTCTTAAAATTTTCGCATCTTCTTAGCAATAGTAAAATGGTTCCTTCTGCAGGTCAGAATGTTCTGGTGAGCTGTATGCCATGGCAAGAGATGGTCTTTTCTCCCCAAATACTAGGTTGTCCACATCAAAGCATTCCAGTTGTGTAAAAAGGGCTTATATAATCTTGACTTTCAATGGTGTTGAAAAAAAATGGGGGAATTAGCCATTTATGTATACTGGTGAGAATAAAATTTTGTCAAATGAATTGCGGACAATCTACTTTAAATTTCAAAATAAATTTCACCTGATCCATTAGTCAGTCACCTCAAAAGAACGGCAAACTTACTTATTCAGATAATTTTGTGTTCCTTTGATGCGTAAAGATTCTATGCTCTGATTATGGAGGAAAAGTAAATCCCCCAAAAGATCTATTCAGCAGAAAAAACTGGATATTGCCTGTAAAAATCAGTATTTAACTTGCAATGGTATTGTGTTATCCTCTAATGTAGAGGCTAACAGCTCAGTCAGGAGTGATTTTGAAAGGATTCTTAGCAATATTTTTTTCTACAGAAAGAAGTTTTATCATTTCACATTTTGTTTGTTTAATAGCTTTCTAATTCAAACCTCTCTTCAGACAGAAAATGCTCAATTACATTTCTGGAACAGCTGAAGGACAAAATATTGCAGTAGAAGCAATAAGACCACACTACTCTGCTATAACTTTTAACAAGACTTCCATAATATTTTGGTTTATTAATTTCTGTGTGTGAACTGACATTACTACTTTCACAACATACTTTTAATTTTTACCCTTCACTTTCATTTAATTTAAAAATTACAAGGTTATGATTTCTCCAATATGCTACAGCTTGTCTTACAAATTCCCTCCCAAAAGCAGCCTTAAACCAATCCTGTCAACACTCTTATTAAATTCAGCAAAAGGAACAATGAACAAAAATAAATTACCATTTTAAATGAACTCCAGATTACCATGTCAGCAAAATAAATGCAGTTCCTGTAATAAAAATGTCACAAGTGTTTAAGGATTGTTGGTGGTTTTCGCAGTGTTAGGTTTATGGTTGGACTCGATGATCTTAAAGGTCTCTTCGAACCTAGGTGATTCTATGATTCTATGAAGGCCATGAACTCAGTAAGTTAATTCAGGTCTAGTTTAGTTTCCTAGAATCATGACAAAAAAGAAAAACACAACAAAAAACCCAAACAAAACCCACAAACAAAAAACCCCCACCCAACAACAACAACAAAAAGGCCAAAACCAACCCTAAATGTTTCTTCCAGATCAGTACATCAGAAAGAATCTATCTTTTAGGCAGTTACATTATGTTTTATAGAGAAGAAGAGAGGAAAAGGCAAAATGTAAAGGAAAAAGAGGAAAGTAAAATGTTTCCAAATGTTTTCTACAAAATTATTTCTTTATGTTTATTTTGGTAGAAAATAGCATTTTTTTTCCCCTGACATCTATTCATAATTTCAGCCTCTTCTGTAGATTTCCTGGAGCAGGAATTACTTAGATTTTAGAATACATAAAAGACTGAAGCCGCTTTCAACTTCATTCATGAGATGGATGCAATCCTTATTGTTCTGTGTAAACGTCTGAAGGGCAGGAGAAATAATTTTCTATCTGTACCACAGACCATTAACTTTGACTTAGTATTTCTTTGAGTCCAATATTCTGTGTTCAATTGAACCATATGTTCCTGGAAGATTATTCTGAAGACACTTTGAAATGAAAAATACCTAGTGTTCTACTATTTTTCCTCATAGATTGTTTCCATTATAAATCATTATTGCTCTTAGTGCCTCTCCCAACCCCCAAGGCAGTTCCAGTTTAAATCTGTCTTGAGCTTCTAGCTCTGGTTTTCACTGTGACTCCTTCTGCTAAATTAGACTCTCTAAAAATATCTATTATTGAATCTGATTTGACATCTTGGTCAGGTCACGTTTCAGTCTTCTTTTAGGTAAGCTGAATAGATCATGCTCTTTAAATCTCTTATGTTAATGCAATTTTTCCAATGCTTTCTGTGATTCTTTTAAAGCGTCTTCATCTTTTTCCACATCTTTTTCTTTACATTGTAATGAATGTATTTATATAAGGTATTTCAACACCAAGTTAGCCAGATAAAAATGACTCATTAAATACTGTCTTTTCCCATTCACTATTCTGTATGGACAGATGGGTTAAATTTTCCTGTCAAGCCTTTCAAAATCAAAATAGAAGGCTCATATTTATTTTAATACAAGGTCAGTTTCACCTCTTACTGGGTTATGATTACCCACTTTGTAAGTTAGCCTGCATTTTTGCTTTTATTCATAGGAGTATCTTTGCAGTGTATCAGTAAGAGAGATCATGTATATCTATATATATGGCTACAAAGCATGTTTTGTTTTTATCTTTAACCTGTATAAAACTATAAGAAAAATCTCTTCAGTTGTAATCAGTTATTACTTTCATCCTAGAACAAAGCTTTTCTACAGACTGTGTACCAGCCATGGTGCAAACCACCCTCAAAAAACTGGGCCAAGAGCCAGCCCACTTGAATGTAATGCTTTGTTCCGATTGCCTCATATGCATAATTATTTTGTGCAAGTCATCATTTCTAACTCTCCACTTGCTTTTCCCCACAATTAGAACTGCAGTGATAGTTTGGCTGCTATCACTGTGTTTCACTGAAGCAAGGTCTTACTCATCCAGCAAAAAAGGAAAAAACAAATTCATTAAATAACATACAAATAAGAACTGCAGATGCCTGTGACGCAAGAATATATATCTGAAGACAGTAGTCTTTCTATTCCCATTAAAAATTCCCTATTTTAGCATGTCTAAACTAACCAACCAAACAAGGCATTTGCCGGCAAATCATAGTTTACTAAGTTGATGCTGTTGTGTTAAAAAGGAATGTAATTTTGATATTTGTCTGTCAGAGTCACAGGACTTTCACTGATCTGTCAGAGTGTCCTGGTTTGAGGTAAAACAGGACCAATTTTGTTTAGTAACTCTGCTTTTGTTCAGTAACTCTGGCCTGAATGAAGTCACACCACCGCTGAGTGCTGCTGTGCCGGCTATGCTGCAGCTTCAGTATGAACT
>VZSF01007968.1:16335-209796 GCA_013398295.1 Chionis minor | reverse complement strand
GTCAACTTCCTCTGTCGAGGGGGCCTACAGAGCCTGGTACCACAAGTCTATCTCCCTTTCACCTTCCCTTATAGACCTTAGCCTATTGACCTCATCCTTCAGTTCAGCCACCATGTTGAGCAGATCAGTGATCTGCTCACACCTAACACAGCCACTGTCTCTGCCATCCTCTGTTGCAAGTGCCAGGACTAGGCGTTCGCTGCAGCTCGAGACCTGCACTGCCACATGTTTGTGTGGGAACTCAGTCTGAGTTCCTACATTCTTCCTTGCAGTGTTTTCTGCATGTACTGGGACCATGTTCATGTCTAGGGCCAGGAGGGGACCAGCCTCTTCTGGCCGCTTTCCACCCGCCCTGCGAACACGCGCCTGTGCACTGATACTCCCCTTCCGAGCTACCACCTTTGACCGGGGAGCAACCGGGGAGCTACCACCTTTGACCGGGGAGTGACCAATGTTTTACTGGAGCCTGAACTGCTCACAAATGCAGTGAAGATACGTGGAGCTAGGCTCTGCCAACCTTCAGGCAGCATCTGTGACTTCCCAGCAAAATTATAGTGTAGATGTAGCCATGGCATTTGTCCCACCTGTTTCTCTCAGCTGGATGTGGTATCACCTTCGCACCACTGAAAACTGACTTCAGACAACTGGGCATGAATCAGAGCAACAAAATCCCAGATGTGACCAAGCAAGCCAGGAGAAACACTCTTGCAAAATTCAGAAGCGTTTCTGACCACCGTATCTTTGTGAGAAACACATCTACTCAATGGACAGGCAGACAGCAAGGAGATTCCTCAGCTGTCTGGCTCATCAAGTCAATATTGTAACTCCATTCAGAAAATACAGAAGTGGTTCAGCACATTTCATATGCAGGAAAGCCTTTCCTCTGTGAAGAAGGCTAAGAAAGACAGAAAGCCAAGTAGGCAGATAGATCAAGGAGTGTAGCTGTCTCTGACTAGTCCAACTGGGGTCCTGTAGCTTGAGGTCTCTGGACCTTCTCTCTCTGAGGAAATGGATAGGATGGCGAGAGAGAATGGAGGAGGCACTGTCCCTTCTGTATTTGCCAGAATGATGGCAACCAGACTCAACAGAAACCTGTAGGAAGAAAGGAGAGCTGAGGACGCCAAAGAAGGATCATATGGACTTAAGACAGAAATAATTTGTACACCCTGCCACATGAAATTAATATGGAAAGGTGAGCTTGGAACACTGCTGATTTTCCTTAGAAAGCCAGCTCTAACTGTTGTGTTTCGATTGTTGAATCCACAAGGTATGAAGTCTACAAAAGAAGGTTGCTCACCACTCATGACAAAATCAGCATAAAAAAATGGAACCTGATATGAACAAAAGTGGAGAATATCCATACAGTACAGAGTTCTGGCAAATATATGGGATACTTTCTTCAAAAAGGGTCAAAAGATTAGTGTGCTGAATTTGAAACAAATAATTTAATATTTTCTGTTTCTTTTATTGCCAAAAGATTTTTCACCAGATATTAATTTTGCTTAGCACACTGCATCCTTGTTGCACAATATGTGAGCCTTAATGTTTTCTCAGTTATATTCTCTACATTACATGGTTTCATTTTCTCTAACAGTTAAAATGTTCATGTAATTAAATAAATGACTTCACATGATGTATGCTATGCATGCACATTCAGATGCTGTGCATTAATACACCTCTGATTTCTGTGATAAAGTAACCAAAATATGTAAATTTTAAGTAGAGAGGGCTTATACTTGAGGGTAATGATTTCTGGCTATCTTTAAAGCTAACTTTAAGTTTGGTGTACATAAAATTTGGCATACAAAGAACATGGTTAATTTTTTTAATCTATTAATCGCTTATGCAACAATCCTGTAAACATATATAAAAATGAATCCCTTATCCATATCAATAATTTTCAGAACTGGAGATTTAATATATTTAATAATAAACTTTCTACAATACCTTTAGCTCCTCCTCCAGAGGCAAAACATTAACATAATTTTAGTTCAGGATTATCTTAAGGAGACTTTTATAAATGCACCCTAAACTGTTTGCAATTGAAATGTATATGTGCTGTGATTAATAGTTTTGCATAGTAATTTGGTCACATTTTACTGCTTGATGAAAATGATGATTTAATTATGATAACTTGATGAGGCATGCATTTAAAAACCTCTCCAGAGTTGTTTTTTTTTCCTTAAATTCTTGATTAGGACCAAAGTCACTGTTGAAATGCAAGGTTGTATGTGAGTAATTTATAGTATAGTTATTCTGGTTTGAATATTCAAATGTTGTCTAATTTTGATCTATTTCAAATGTTTAAATCTTATGTGTATGGTGATTTTTTAGTGCTCAGTTTTACAGGATATAGAATCTGTCATTAGAAGCCACAAAGCTTTTTGAAAATTAATTCTGTCAGAGTAATGGAAATTGCTTTATTCTCTACCATTTTGAAAACATGTGCTGCCCCTGTGGCACTGATCAACTCTTCTTCCATTACAGAGGTAAGGATTCTATTAAGTCAATATGAGGTCAGGGTGAAACATAAGGTAAAAAGTCATTATTTATCGGTGTTACAGCTTTGTGTTTTCTCAGGAGAAAAATTGCTGCAGAGCTGGTGATAATTTTTGCCAGTGGATATTCTAAATACCTGCGTTATGTCAAATAATAATGGAAGACTTGTCACTTGCTATTTTAAAAAGAGAGTAGGAGAAAATTCAGTGAAAATTATCAGTGCTTTCCAGAGGTGGGTTGAATAAAGGAAATTTGAGTGCCGTGGCATGACCCTGCTTGCGAATAGCTAATAAATTGACCAAGGAACTTAAATAGATGAGAGGAAAGCTAAACATGGCAAAATAACCTGGGGGGATTCAGTTATACATATCTGCACAGAAAGAACAATGACATAGAAAAGATGACAGCAACGAGGAGCTGAGAGAAAGTATGTAGACAGTCAACTTCCTCATATGTTGAGCTTTCTCATAAGCTTGAAGCATCAACTGGAAAGAAATCCCAACCTTTTGAAGAATGTCATAGAGATGTTCACAATTTTTAGAATTTTTTTAATAGGGAACCATGCACCTTCTCTGGAAATTTTTAGAAGATAAAAAAAAATAAAAATGTGTATTTCATGTAGAAGATGAATAAATTTCTGCAGGAGGATTGCTGTACCAGAGGGATAAAAATTCCAGATGTAATCCAACATTCCTGTTCTAAAATTTAAAAAATGCCCAAATGTCTCATTACATTGCCTTCCCACTGGCTTGTGGCTGTCAGTGAGAACTGGGGTTTTTTCCATATACCCTTCTCTCACAGACTCTGCTGAGCTTTGAGCTTACATTTGAATTTAGCATCTTTTTCTTCTCCTTTAGTTCCTCTTCTGCCCTCACACTGATTCCTGATCAGGCTCTCCACCACTTTATTCAACTACTACCATTTTCTCATGTCTTTGAATCTGTATATTTCACGTGTTCCCACATGGTGGAATATTTTCTGAAGTACTTACGAAGTCAGTCTCTCTTTGCTACAACCCTTTTTCTGTTCAGTTCTACCATCTGTCTAGCTAAATAACTATTTCCTAGCTACTTTAAATCTCCATAATTCCATCTGCTTTTCCCCACCATTGGCTCAGACCTCAAACCCTCCTCTGCCTTCTCCCTCCCTCCTTCCCTCTCTCCCATATGATACCCTGCCAGTTGCTTACAAGATGACATTGTTGGAATGCAGCACGGCTTTCTTCTCACCTTCCTTTCCCTCCTTGTTTTCTTCCTGAAATCCAGTTCTTCTTTCTTGCTGCTGATCTGCATATTTTCTACCAGTTCTCCACAGCTTTGCTCTTGTTCTTGTGACCTCTCTTCATCTCCGAAATTCTTCAGTACCACTCTTACCCTTGCCTCTATTTCCTACATAGCTTCTCAGGATCTTTTACTTCACAGTACGAAAAGGGCAGTCTTTACTCTTTGAAAAATATCCCACCTTTATCTTAAATTTTATCCTCATTTGTTGCCCTGTCTTGTTCCTCCCTTTTACTTCAAGCTCATTAAACACAGCATTTACTGCTGCAGCCTGGATTTCCCCATCTATTCATACTCAATTTCTCCCTTGCATTCCAACGGTACTACTTTTGCCAAAATCTTTAGTGACATTTTAGCAAAATCTCAGAATTCTCCAATGTATCTTGATCACCTTTGACCTCTACACTGACTTTTATTTTGTTTGAAATCTTTTTCTGTCTTTGCTTCTGTGACTGATCTCACCTGTGTTTCTCTTTCTGCCTGTCTAATCATTCCTTTGACATATCCTTTAGAAGCCCTTCCACATCTCTGCTTCCTCTGGGTGACCCATAGGTCATGTCCTCCGTTCTCTTCCTTTATTTAAACTTTTTCTCTAAATAACCTTATTTATGTATCTGCCATCTTTGCTCATCTAGCATCTTTGTACTAGTCTTTAGATTTAACTTTCTACAACAGATCTTTCCTTCTGTGCAAACTAAAGCTAAATAAGACTACAGTCAAAAGACTCAGTCAAAAGGCTAGGAGAGTTTTCAGGTATTTCTTGTTTATAGATGCATCAATTCTGGCAAATAAAACCCCCATCAACACATAAAGAAGTTGCTACAGAGTGAATTAAATACAAAATCACTTGAGTAAAACCAGTAGCGAACAGAGCTTTTATTATGTTAGAGTTTCTCATTTTGCTTAAGTCTTCAAAGAATGATATTCTAGTAAGAAGCTTGATTTACCTACAGCATCACACTGTAAATTGTCAAAAGAAAGGAGGAGAAAGTTTACCATAGTAGTTACCAGTTGATGTGATACTCTTGATAAACGATTTTCAAAATCCATTTAAATCCTGATAGAAAAATGTGGGGAGGTGAGTTCTTCTGGGCTGTCATTCAGGGGTATTCACAGCTTTGGTTGAGTAGGACCAAAGTCAGTTGTTGCCACAGTTGTGCTACTGCATTCAGATGGCTGTTAAGACTTCAGATATTCTGGTAGTTTCTTCAAGAGTGTAACTATACACAATAAACAGGGCACTTGACTGATAACCAGTTTTACTGTCTGAACGTAACTTTCTCTTTTTATTTAGAACAGTGGGCAGTAGTCAATATCAAAAGCACTACGGAGAGCTAGGAAGGAAAGAGAAAGGAGCAGGAAAATAAAGGCAACAAAGAAAAAAACTCAAACAAACCCTCTAATAGCAGAAAGGAATAGAATCCCCCCAAAAGAATTAAAAGGTACTCAGAAAAATGGTTAATAAAAAGAATCTGAAAAATGAAAAACCTAGAAGAGAAAACTGTTATGGCACACGGATGGAGTGAAATTTTGCTCCAAAGTTAGAAGACTAAACCTGGACCCACCTCTCTCTCCCAAAGCTTCCACTGAAATCAGAGTAGTAATGCATATTCTCATGGCTTATTGAGTTGAGACCCACGAACCATGGAATTACAATCAGGAACTCACAAGCCAGGAAATGCAAACATCACAGTTTTGGTCATAAACTTTACATAGCGATGAAAGAACATTATTATGTCATTTTTAAGTTGTACAGTAGGAATTATTATCAAAGATGGAAAAGTTTTATTAGTCTCTTTTCATAGGTCATAAATTGTTAATTTCTTAGTATTTGCAGCCACTCTAATCATCAGAGCTCAGGTCTCTTTTGCTTATGTTAAGTGTGATAACTGATATCTCAGCATCCAAAAATAAACTGGTTGCTTCAAAGAAGGTTCTGAAACATATGGCTCCTCTACAAAAAATTGACAGAGAGCAAGGAGCAGATGGGAGGCAAATATATACAGCAACAGAGTGGCACGATGCCTTAGCTTAGGCATGTAAATATACTTGCTGATTCATTAATTTTCTTTCCCCTTTTTTGCTTCTCATAAAAATAAAAAAGATTAAAGTGGGAGATAGTAGTGGAAGAACATAGTGTTTTTTCATAGCAATCCTTGCCACACACAATTTAAAGATATATTAAATTTTCTTTGAAGATTTTGAATCAACATGTCTTTTCAGAAAATGACAGACTAAATAAAACTTTTACTGTCCAGTCTTATTCTCCTTAAATCACAAGTCACTAACAGCACTTTTGGTGAGACAAGGTAAGGACTGCTGAGAGAGATTATCAAGTTTTTAGTAGGTACAGTGTTGTGAATATTCTTTTAACAGTTGCTAAGTGAGGTTGTGACTAAAATGTTTAAATCAAGCCCTACAAAGTTTGATCAGAATGCAGAGGAAGACACTCAGTAATTCCTAGCTAAAGAATTAAAACAATTATGACTATCCTGCCAATTTTTTAAAACGTGACCATAAACTGCACTTAATAGTAACAGTTTCAGTAATAATACTAGTAAGGTCAAAAGGAAAAAAAAAAGTAAGGATCAAAACCAGCCTAGAATATAGTCTAAAACATAAAGAATTTCAGAGTAGCAAACATAGCACTTAATAGAGGTTCCATAAAATGATTTGGCTCAGCAAACACCAGCTGTTCAGAATAAAATGCTAATATTAGTTTAACTGCTTTAACATCAGGTCCTTGCTAATGATGTCCTCAGCTTGTACTCAAATCACAGAAAATTGAGGACTCTCCAAAATAAGGTATAACACAGAAATATTTCCTTCTTAATACTTTTTGTCATACAAGAGAGGAAAGAAAAAGCATTGATTTTAACTGTTAACTACAAGTGTACATATGTTCATTTATGTATTTAAATTCTACTGTGGTACTTTTTTTTTTGGCACCAGATGTTTATGTTGTGGCCCCAAAACTTTATTAGACCACAGGTTTTAGGCTGCCTTTTGAAAGAATAAACTGTAAGTTAGAGTGCTCATCAAAGAGTACTGTTAACTTCTGCCTATAAGCAGCATTTAAATATTTGTGATCAACTTCAGTGAAAACCCATGCCTAAAATCTAGATATGCCTTAATGTGACCCAATCTATATTTTTACTGAAACTCTGCTTTCATGAATTGTCCCCTTGTAACAATGTTAGAACACATGTGAGAAACATCTAATGGCGGGGCATTTTCTGCTTGTCTGTAATGGAAGCTGATAAAGGGTAACTGCAACAAAGCAGATTTGTTACTCCTTTACTATTAATGTGAATAGAATATGTGTATATGAAGGTATTTTTGAACATTTAGGTGCTTGTCTCAAACCCACAAATACTGAAACCAGGTGCCAGATGGCCTATTGTTCCTTCCCTTTTTTTTCCTCACTGATCTCTGAGAGCTACCTGGGGAAGATAGTTGAAGAAATTGTTCAAGTGAACGATCAAATTTCTGCTGAGAAAAGACAAAAGAGTGAGAGGGAAGCTGTTAGCTGTTTCAGCTTTCTCTGTGCATTCAAGATTTTTTTGTTGAGCACAGATCTTGAAAATCAATATGGGTATTGTCTTTTTTTCTTTGTATTTCGTGTAACCTAAATAAACATTCAGTTCAATATAATTAATCAAAGCATGTATTTCTAGTTTTAAAAAATCTTAAAATAATCACCATATTAACAGTCACAAAGTTTTCTTGTATTACAATATAATAAAGAGATAGTAGAATCCTCTTCGTTCTGTCTCTTTGTATCCTAGTACTTATACTCAGGCACTTTACAAGTAATGATCCCCAAACCAGTCAGTGCTACAGTTTCTGGTTTTATTCCCATTACTTGTAGTCTGTTGAGATTGCTGCCCCATCCCAGTGCACAGAAAGAAGAAATCATTGATCAGGCAAAAGGAGCAGAGAGAAAGGCTATGCATCTGCTTAGTCCTAGGGCTGCAGCCTGGGTCCTGAACAAACTTTCTGGACAATAGGAATCACCTGGAATATTTCTAAACTGGGATACACAGGTTAAGTTTAAAATAAAATCCTGATACAGAAAACAATCCACACTTCAATGAAGCAAAGATCAAGTAATAAATTCCATGTTCTCTATTTTGATATAAATTACCTACTGATTCTGATCTTTTCCCGCTTTTAGTATTTGTTTAGCATTCTAATGAAACATTGCCCTTATAGATGGAAATATTTAACTTTTCATTGTTTACTCACTCAAAAATTATATGAGGAAGTTGACTTTGGTCAAATTTTAGTCCTATTACATCACTTCTAACCACATGTGTTCAGATATACATTAATTGTTAAGTATGCCTGAAGTCTGTGGCAGACAACGAAGAATGAGTGTCCCGTGTTATCGGCAATCAGATCCTCTCCATTCCTGTAAAATCTTGGTGTCTGCTCACATTTAACAAGACTCCTCACACCTACTTTGCGCCAGGATGCAATCATTCACCCTGCAAAGCATTGCGTGGCTACAGTATTTCCTTTATGAGGTATGTAATTCAGGTAGCAGAAAAGAATATTTACAATTGCAATGAAGAGGCAAATAAAACAGGCGACAGGATTTAGTGGACAGATAAACTTTCACATGCCTTAAAGCAAGAGTTCCAAGCAAGATTCTTAGGAATATCAACTGAAGGAATGGAAAAGCAATAAATAGGGATAGCTTCACAGGTACTGATGGGCTGCTTTGCTGCTTGTCACAGAGACAGCTCGGTGCATTCCAGGTGAGTCAGGAACAAATTTCCACTGGACTTCTAGGAAGAGCCTGATACTTTCTCGTGTCCAAGCAAATACCTGTCTCACAGTTATGTCTTTTACTTTTTTAGCTGTTATGTGTTTTGTATTTTAAGATTGTTCTTAAGGATTAGTATCTGGTTTTGTTAGATTTTTTTTTTGTTGGTTGTAAAAAGAGAGTCATTCTTACTGCTGTTTATGAAATTTCTTTGCTGTCACAACAGAATGTCTTCCTGCTCTGACAAGGAATCATTCTACAGATGGAGTTGCAGACAGGTTAATTATAATTCCAGTAGCAAGGCCCTGGATTCAGACAATTTGCTGTGTGTGCCACATGGCTTCAGAGACTAAATATCTGCCTTTACAGAATGGGATCTATTCATTAAAAATCAGGCATTTATCTTCCCATGTGTTTTATATTAAATACCATGACAACCACAGGGACTTTTTTCATGTTCTGTTGACAGATTTTATTAAAAAGTGACTCACTGCCATTAATGAATCCTTAATTCTTCTGCTGAATGAATTGTGGAGATTTAAAGTGTTTACTTTGCTTTTATCATTTATTATATATTGTGATCCACATTTGATGCTTACTTACTCATGTAAATGGAACTGAACTTGGCAAATTTGATCTATGATTTAATGCTTATGCTACTTAGCTGACTAACTTTTCATAATGTAAAATGCTCTGGGATTCTAGAAAGACCTGATCACGTAAAAAGCAAGTCAGAACTCACTCAGAATCAATGGACGTCTTCCCTTCTGCCTAGGTAGGTGTCCTGCCTGGCACCACAGGCACTGGTCCCTGCCAGATGAAGAGGTCTTATGCCATCTAACTGGCTCCATTCCCTTCTTGCCTACCTCTGTGGATAAAAGCTGTCAAAAAGAGCAGGGCTGAAAGTAGGTATAACTTTTGGATAACGTACTATGGAGGGGAGAACAAGATGTCTACGACTTCAAGGTAGCTTTACATTTTGCTTTTGTATTGGGAGAAGCAAAGGCTGCCATCCAGTCTTTCTTTTTGTTGTTTGCATGTCTGGCAGACTAGATCTAGGGAGAGCAGGTTGCTGCTGAAGCTGTATCGTGTGGAATTGGGAGAATAGGATGAAAGTGGTCCAGAGCCAGGAGAGGTGGGAAAGCTGAGAGAGGAGAAGGAGAACTTCACTTGCTGAAATGATAAATGCTGTTGACTGCTCAGAATTTGTAATCTGGGTGGCACAAGAGGTATGGAAATGGGCATGTTTTGGAAATGGGTGAAGGGAACTTTTATTTCTCAGCAGAATGTAGGAGGGCTAGCAGGAAATGGGGGAGTTTGGTGGGAAGGATGATGAGGGCCAAAATTTACCTTTCAGAATACGTGTGAATGTAAGCCATTGTCACATACCTTGCAGATTAGCACAGAAAGTTCAAATGCTACAGATACACAACTTCTATACTATAATCTCTGAAAGTTTCTTATTTGTATTAACAGTTTGGTGATTTTTAATCATGTGATTGGGAATTTTCAATGTTTTTGAATTGGTAATACTGTTTACTTATGAACTCTTCAAGTGACCCGAAAATATTTTTCTTCTTACAATAAAAAAGTCATCATCATTTTCATTGATCATATTATATGCATGAAATAGAAACTTTACACTACATTGATCAGAACTCAAAAAGCACAGTTAAAATAAAATTTCATTAGTAATGTTAAATTATGCAAATCAACCTTATGAAACAAGTGTGACTACAAAAGTAATCTTGCTCTTTTTTTTTTTCTTTTCACGTTTGAACAATAGTCACAGAGATACTGAGTGAAACTCAGCGAATTATGAATATGAAATTTGTATGGTCAAAGACAAGAAGCATTCAGTTCCGTAAGTTCTTCCAGGAGAAAGAAGACCTACTTAGAAGATTTAAGTTTTGTTATTGCCTTGTTCCGTGATCATGGTTCCCTGGTGTTTTTCAAAGAAACACGTAAAACAAATATATTAGCAGATTAAGGTTAAAATGGAACCTATATCATATCTATAAATACACTATCGCAGTAAACCTGTAGAGTTTATTTAACACAGCTCACAGGAGAAGAACAAACTGAATTCACTGTATCTCAAAAAAACACAGCTCGGAGAGATGAATAGACAGGGATAAAACTCAAAGAATGCATTTTCTCATACACTTCAAAGCCTGACGTCTGAGACAGCTTCACTCGCAAATCACTACCTGCTCTCTCTGTCATGTCAGAATAGGTTGACTTGGAGTATGCTATGAAAAATGTTCCCCTTTGCTACCATTTTCATTCCACTGCACTGACCAACACTGCTAGTAGAAAAGATACTTATATGAGAACTCACTTCAAAAATCACTTCAATAGAAAAAAATAATTTCCACTTACTCAGTGGTCTAATATTTAAAGAAAAGGCCTATATTATTACGTATCACAGCCACCTGGAAAAGATACATGTAGATGCTTGATTTTGGCAGACCTCCATTTCCTACAGTCGTTTATCAATATTCATTCTGAGCTGAACTGAGCTTTTTAGAAGCCCTTTAGCAAGTGTGCAGGAGCTGTCTGTATGGCAGGCACAACTCTGCTGATATATGTAGACCAGGCAGACTGCTAGCCCACATTACTGAATACTGGGAAACTGGTTCATGCTGGTGGCTGGCTGAACAGGAGCTCCGTTTCATTCATTCCCCCAGGATCATGTCAATCTTTGGCAGGAGACAGGGATAGCGTGTAACTGTTGCACACCATTTTAGGAAGTGTTCTGCCTCGATTCAATCCAGGACTGCTTCCATAGAGAAGAGAGGCCTTTCTCTCCAGGCACTGCTAAGTTTCTTTTCAGTGCCAAAGTCTTTTTATCTAGCTGTGTGTTCTTGTTTTGACTTTCACTAAATATTTTCCCTCTTCGACACTCTTATATGCTCGTAAAATATTGGGGAATGAAGGCTCTATATAACCTCCTCAAAGCATCTTCATCACAGTTAAGTAAAATCTAGCCTTTTGTTTTGTTCTTTCAACCTGAGCCATTGAGAAACAAAAATTGCACGCAAAATGTTTCTGAGGTCTCTTTTCTAACAGGCTGAAGTATAATTTAGATGTTCAAGGAAGTTCTGAGAGCCTGACGTATTTTAATTTGCGAAATATGTAAAACTGTAATAGAAGAGAAAGCTGCAAATTGCTTAAGCAATATTATTTGGAGGTGTGTTTTATTTCAGTGCAAATCAGTAATGGCAGTTAGTGGGACTCTAGATGACAACAAGAATCTAGTGATTTAAGAGATAAGGACTCAGATGAGGCACCATAACTACCCTGAGCACCACCATAACTATCCTTGAACTAACATCTATCCTAATCTAGAAATGTAGGGACACTGAAATACTTCCCTGTCTGGTCTTCTAAAAAGCATGTAACCATCTAAAGAGATCCTGGAGGGCATAGTTTCTCATCTCATAAATCCTCCAGTAAGCACCAGATAATGCCGATTTGCAGATGTGGGACAATCTTAAAACCAAAGTATCTTGTATCTAATCTATCTACTTCCTACTATGGCTCCCAGCAGTGTAGACAGAAAATCATGATTTTGCTTAGTGATGGATATTTGAAGAAATTTATATTTCAGTTCTCATCCACTTCTAAATTTATTCTGAAATAAATCTGATTTGGATTTTTTTTAATGATTATTAATACAAAATTACTGTATGCATAATGCACCTTTATATATATATGATGGTGTGACATAAAACATAAATTTTTTTTGTAAATTCTGCATTTAAAAGCTGACAAAAAAATCCTATATAAACTATATTTTAACATGACATTTCTACTTATTTTTTCCTCTTACCAAAACCTACCATTTCAAGTATTATAACTTTCATTAACTAACATTTCTAAAAGGTTCTGAAATTTGAGTAATTTGCAGAGAGTTGCAAAACCTGCAATATTTTCTGATGAGCTTGACCATGGATTTGCCTTTTTCATCTGGAATTTGGAGCAAGAATTATGCAGCTGCTAGAGCTGTTCAAAACATTTGAATGCAATGTAAAGAAAGCCTTTTGAGCACTTGTTTTGGGAACAGTAAAACTATATAGATGGTTAAAGATGTGGATAGGAAAATACTCAAAAGCTCAAATAATTGCCAATCTGAAAAGTCCTCTAGACACCTAGTTGCCTCAGTACATACGTCGATATTTACAAAATTCTAGTCTTTGCTATATGTCTGTCCTGCCACTTATAAAATACTAATACTACTCTACTATACAATGTATTATACAATACTCCTGCTGTACTATGCAATACTGCTAATACAGTACTGCTACTACTACTACTTCTTCTATACATAAAGTAATATTAATACTACTTCCCTGCCACCAGGAATTTTTGGAGGCTAAATGCATTCTGGATTGTGAAGGGCACAGATACTGTAGGAATAACATAAATACAAATGACAAGTATTCCTGCAATATAAATGATAGAGAAAGTTAAAATATAAGTTATATATCTGGGTATGTACTTTAAATATTCAGGTGTGTGTCAGAAAATGTTTAAAGAATAATGCCAACTTGTACATAATTTTTCCATTTGAGTTCTTTCAATATTTAAGAAATCAATTAAAAAACAACAGACAAAAAGAATGGCTATTTGTAACAATTCAGAGAGGCTGATGGCAACCCCCCCTGTGTACTCTCTGAATCTTACCATCATATTGGTTTTGCCCTGATTCCTAGTTTTCTATAGGTATATTCTACCTTTGAAATGTATATATATAAGACTGTTATGTAGATACAGAAAATGTGTTTTGTGCTGAAGAAGTAACACGTGCAGCTGAGGAGAGGACAGGCTGACTTTGCTTTGCCTGGAAAGACTTTTTTATTGTATAATCTGTGGCTCAGATGAACTCCCACCTCACTGCATCTTGTTTTTGATGAGGACTCAGAGATAATAAAACACACTATAATCACTAAGCTATAGGGAAAAGCCCCGATGTCGTTTAAACCTCGCTAATAAAAGCAAACATTGCTTTTCAGATTGCTGCCTAGTAGATCTTGCCTGGCATAAGAGATCCTAATGGACCCTTAAACTCAAGATGTATGAGGAGATATTTCCTTGAAATTCAGGCACTAATGAAATCATGGCTGGAATCTGTCATCCTAGTCTGTCTCCACAAAGATGTTTTCATCTCTGTGAGGCACTGAGGCAACCAGTCCTCCACCTCTGGATCTGCATGGGAACTGCAAGAGAAGTTATTACACAATTTGAAAATGGAGACTTTTCCTAAAGACCTTCAAACTAACATTCATCTGTGTTCATTCCTGCAACTCTAGAGAACTTTTTTAAAAGTAAAAGGGTAGAAATAGTGATGCTGAAAGAGGAAGACCATGGCAGCCACCTCTCTGAGGTGGGATAATCTCATATGCTTCCTTACTACCAGAGTAAAATAAACCTCCTCACCCCTTCGTGGCAGCTGTGGAATGAACAAGTCATAGAAAGAACACAGATGCTGTGAAGCAGAACGAAGGAATGCATTTAGAGAAGCAGAGCAAAAGCAAAAGATGGAGATTAGAGAAGGAGAAAGATGACAATATTTGGGTCTCCTGACTTGTCTTCAGAAATGGAGTGGTTCTCCAGAATTCCTGATCTGCAGCAGTAGAATGAAATCTTTTCTTTTTCCCAGAAATTCACTTCTTAATATCTTCTCCTTCTCTGAAATAAAAAGAAAAATTAAAAAAATGGTGGAAATGAGGAATTAAGAACAGTGGGTGCATGGAAATATAATAAAAGCAAACACATTTTTACATTTGTCATGTAGAAAAGCATCTTATTCAAATTTAAGCAAGTGCAGCTATGATAAAGGCAAGAGTAATTTCTATTTTAGTAAACACAAGAAACATTTTATGTACAATATCATGTAGAAAATTGCTAGGATAATTAACAATCAAATTGTCAGAAATGAGTATACATTGGAAGTTATCCTCAAATAGCCATGTAATCAGTATAGGAACTTTTCTTTCAAGTATTTCCTGAGCAACTCCACCAAAAATGTATCTTTACACTCCCATCTCAAATAATCAAAGAAAATTTTGCACTTTGGAATTCATGATGCAGTCAAGGTGCGATGGAATAAATAATCATTTGCCCATAATACTCATCTCTGCAGTGAATTGTAGTAGCAAATACCTTAAATGACATGAAGCATGCCACTTTGAATGAAATGTGTGAAGAATCTGTTTAACTATGTACAGATTTTCAATGCACTGGTTCAATGATATATCAGGCTATTTCCCTCAATGAAGGTTGTTCTTGCAATCCCATCTTCATCAGTTGAGGCAGAAAATGAATATTTGAATTGATGTGGTTACATATTTGCAACTTGGTTTAAGCAAGTGATTTTAGAATAAATTTTGTTTAGTTTTCGCATAGCTATTTGCATTGAAATTTAACAGTCAGTAAACACATATTTTTTCTTGCAGTAGTGACAAAAGTGCCTCCTGCATATGCTCCCTGACATTCCAATAGATGGTTAGAACTTAGTTTATATTAAAAATTATATGTTGTTAATCTCAGAACTTTTCTCTAAGACACGTATTCAGATTTTCCAGACCTTCAGTGCCCTGCTTCTTGGCAGTAAAATGGGACTCTTATTTTTTGCTTTACACCTCCGTTATTAGTATTGTGCTATTGTATTATCTGTGTCTTGTGGTCCTATTTAATTTTTGCAGTGCATAACTAAAAAGTAAATCAGGGAAAATATTTCTTAACAAAAGACTGCTGATATGTTTTCTTCCTCAAAAAGGAAACAAATGGAATTAAATAGAGGCATCTTTGTTCTTAGCAATTCACAATTCCTTCAGGTCATGGGTTGATTTTTCTGAAAGCTAAGAATTTGAAGGGGACATAGGGTTTAAAATCTGTTTCTATCTCTTAGCTACATTTTAATCAGAGCCTTTTCACCTACTTTCACTTCACTGTGAAGACATTCCCCAGACTCATAACACTTTCCAGCTGCCCAATGGTGTCCTGCATGCTCCCAGGGTGATGACATTGCAGGGCTCACAGTTGGAGTAGGCTGGGGCATAGCTCAGGTAATGGTAGAGCAGTCAGCCCAGAAGTGACATAGCTTCTAGTATTTCTTGTGCTGATGAGTAAAGAGTGTATCATTTCAGCATTTGTACTCCTTTAGTCATTTCCAAGTTTTCAGCATGTTTTGTTATTCATTAGCATATTTTGAGAAGTACATGAATGTACTATCTTAATTCATCCATAGAGAAATTGCTAAATGATTTGACATTATACACAATTCCATTTTTAATGGAGTTTGGAGATTTATTATGAGCATTCTGCTTTCAAGTATTGTCTGGGAATGTAATGCAAAGTTCAAGGACTCATTGTACTGGAGTGCAGGGAGTACACATAACAGAAAGATAATCCCTACCCCAAAGAGTTCATAATTTGAGATTAAATCAGTGAAAGAAACAGTGGAGGAAGCATGGGGTAACAGTGAGAATCATGTTCAACAGTGTTGTAAACCAAAGAGCAATTCACGCCTGGAGGAAAGGCAGGACAAATAGTGTCAAGGTATGTATCTGTCATCTAAACGTGTACACACACAATTTAGGTAAGAATGCCTTGAAACCAAGACTTTGACTGTCCAGATTCTTATCTTCCCTTTCCTGAACAAATTGTTTTCTTTTCTTGTGTTTTGGCCCCCCAAGGACCACTTTTAAATGAGCAGGCTCTAAACTGCTTGCTTTATAATTCTGGACTGTAACAGAAGAGCCAATTGAAGGTGATGAGAACATATTATGCTCTCATAGTATAAACCACGACAATGAGCATTTTATAGCAAACTATCAATCAGATAGCCAGTAAGAAGGCAGTGGAGTTATTTTACATTTTCTGAATTTACTGTAATACATCCTCACACACATAGCATGACTTCATAAAACTTAATTATGCACATTAACAAACATTAATAAAAGTTAATTGCACATGTCCACCCAGGATTCTAGTACTGCCTCTGGAGCCATGGCAACATGGGCTTTCAAGGTCTTTACATCCTAGGAAAAGGCAATATTAACAGTCCTACAAATTCCCCCAAAATAGACTGGTTTCTGTAGTGTGGAGCCATTACTAACAAACTAATTTTGACAGTAATATTTAGAAAACATTCCAGACTCTATCACTTATGTTCATCCCAGCAGCCAATAGCTACTTAAACATGAGTGTTGGTGCTGAAGGAGGAATAGGGACTTTCAAAAAGAGGTTCATCCCATTTTAAAATAGTTAATTAATCTACGAAATGAATCACCCTTGAAAAGGGATAAGAATAAGAGAATGAGAGGTATGACTTGATGTGCATTACCTAGAAAAAAACACAGTAGGATTTGACAGTAAATGTGGAAAAAGCAGAATAAATTACTTGTGTTTATAAAGCAAGTCTTTAAATAAATACGTCTTAATGTTTGTCAGTTAGTATCCCAACATTTTCTTTTCCAAAAGCTTTTTTTTTTTCATTTATGCTAATCTATTATACTTAGCTTTAATGGGAAAAAGTGTTCAACGGCTAAGTATAAATGAAGTACGCTTATTTTATACTCAATGGAACCCAGTGCATCAGCACTCTGTGCACTAATGTACTTGAACATGAAGTGCTTACACAACTGATGTCAGTTATCAATAGGACCACTTCTGTCACTAAATGTTGATGGTTTGGGCTTTAATTTCTTTGAAATATGTTTACTTCATTTATCATCACTTGTTCCGGCTTCTATAAAATTATCTAAGGAAAACCAAAATAAAGGCGTACTTTACTTACAATGTTTCCTCAATGGTAAAACCCATGCCCTAGTAAAACTCCTTTCAGGGTTTTTCACACCTGTCCAATTATCTTTTACTGCACAAAGATTTCCCCAAAGCCACTAGAACTTTGACAACGCTTGACAAGCCAAAGTGAAAAAAGTTTTAAATTTGAAGTGCATGATGCAGCAAAAGAAAGCTGCTGACTCATCTCTCTTGCTGTGACCTGTATTATTGTCAGCTGTATTTAGGAAGGCCATCTCCATCTTGCCGTACCACCAAGATAGTTTCCATTCCTGACCAAATTGAGATACTAGTATCTTTTTTTTAACCCAGAGTGAATCCTGCATTTGACCTATCAACTTCACTGCACGTTAATAAAAAATCATTCAATTTCCCATCCAACTTTTTAGTTTTAATTAAATCCTCCTCTATGTGGGTTATCTTGCTCTTTTGTTCCTTTTCAAGAAGTATGTTTGTTTTGTGTCTCCTGAAAATAGAGATAATCTTTATTATTTTAATAACTCATCTTTCTAGTTTTTCTTTTCTTTTTTTTTTTTTGGGCTATTTGAATAAACATTTCCAACTTGGAGAGGATGATAAATGTGTCTAAAAAGGAGGAGTAAATTGCATCCAATACACTAAACAATAGTGCTAATAATGTCTGCGGCTAGCCACATGATTTAAAGGTCTAAAAAGCCAACAGAAGTGTTTATTTACATCTAGAAGGTGCTAAATCAAGATTTAACCTTAGCATTTATCATGAATGAAACCACATGAGAGGAACTGATTGCAACACTTGACATAAAAATTCAGCTTCTCCATGAATATACAGCTAGTGAATGTTCTGGAGGATTGCACAGAACTCTCTATAATGTAACTACACCATGAAATAATTGCATTGGTCAGGCAAGATACACGCAATGGCCAGGGACAATGCCGAAAGCTGAGAAAGCAAAGCTGAACTTTGCCTATGTTTCCTCAGTACCATCTTGCTTGTGGGTAATGTACAGGCTCAGACTGTTTCATTGAGGCCTGACCATGTAGTATGGCTTATTTAGAAGAATATACATGTTGGATCGCTTTCAAAAGGGAGGTAGCATGCATATCAACAACAGGGAAACAAAGAGAAGACAACACATAGTCAAGCTTTTTCTCTGCCTCTTTTTCTAAACTTTGATGTCATCTGTGCCCTCATAAGAGTCCAGGGTTTCAGAATATGTTTGAAATCTTTGACCCATGTTTTCTCATGGTATTATGGATAAGCAAATGTCTTAATTTAGGAAGGTGGATGGTGAAAGAAGAAACTCTGTTTAATTTTATCTCGGAAAAAAAAGCCTGCCCCATAGCCTGTCCAGATGGTTTCTCTTGGGTTATGACTAAACAACCAAAGTAAGACAAACTTTCATAATTATGAAAATTGGAATGAATCTCAGTGAGATTCCTCGTCTGCCTATATGAAGAATTCTTTATCTCTGAATTAGAACCGAGATACATTTTGATCAGGAAGAATTCTGTACCCTTTGCATTTATGAATAGTGAACACAAGATATTTTGAGGTACTATCATTTCACCCATTCAGAATCCTATTCAAAGTAATTTCCACAAAACAGCTAATTTTAATATTTTGTTGACCCTCTTGGATTGAAACAAAGCCCAGAGTATCTGCTTTGTCGTTAATATACCAGATATCATATCCTACAAGCTACCACCAATACTTTTCTGTATTTTATTTTACTAATCTTCTGTCTAAAAAATTCATACATTTGAAACTTTTTCAATGTTAAATGTTGTTAATGTTTTTTCTTAATTAATATATTCAGTTTAAAATCACTCTCAGATAGAAATTTGGCTAAAGCCTAAGGTATAAGCTGAATAGTGCTGTACTGATTAAATTTTATAAATCAATCGGAACTAAAAGTTATGCTTTATACCATGAATAAGTTATTTTTAATATCAAGTTTCAAGAATAAAGTTTGCATACTCCTTGAAGAATTTATCTCTATATCAAGTAGTCCATAACATTGTGATTTGATGTTGTAAAAACAGTTAAGTCTGCAGAACTACTTTGTTGGAAAGAAATTAATCCAAGTTAGAATTCTAATGCCATCTTGTTTGAATCCTCATGTTTTCCAAAGGATGATACCAACCCAATTTTATATTCACGCAATATGATTTTAAAAAATAAAGACAAAAAGGAAGAAGAAAAAAGAAAGAATTAAAAAGAAAAATTGTTTTGACAGGGAAGAAAATAACCTTATGTCATCGCATTGCGATGATGTTGTGTAGGATATCTATAATTAAAACTGAAAAATTTTGATACTATATGCACATGAAATACAATTAAATGAAAGACACAGAGAGTAGCAACAGCCTCACTGACAACACCGCACAACACAGCAGCAGTGCAGTAGTAGTCATTCCAGGATGTTTGCCTTGTCCTGAAGTTTGGTTAGGTTTGTTTTCTGACAGAGTGGAATTCAGAACTGTCCAGTCATATCATAGGATTAGATGTTGCTACAAGTCAGTTGAAGGTCAGCTATTTATATACTCGGTGGTCTTACCGTAGGACCCACAGCTTATACTTTAAGCCTTAGTAGAACACTCCTGCTTCATCTTTGGCTGCTCCAGGATGTTTCCTGGGCACAGGTCTTATTTGTTACTCCTTTATGAGATATGCCTCCTGGTAGATAAATGTCTTTGGAAGAGACACTTGGTATAAGGAAGTGTGGTGATAGGTTTGGGTTGCTGAGTGTGCTATTTTTGCAAACTGGATCTATGCTTCTGAAAAGCACTAAGACCAAAGTTATGATTTGCTCTGATGTGATGGTCCAACCTGCTGTCTAGTTTGGTGAAACGTGGTCTGGGTATCACACTGAAAACAAAGTCACAAATGCTGTACCCCAACAACTGGTGTAGCAAGCACTCAGTCTACAACAGATACTGAAGGTATGGATGCACACTACAGTTCAGCTCAAAAATAGTTCTCAATGCATGACTCAGGCACCAAAACACTCACAGCAAAGACAAGCTGTAAGCTTTGCCCTGGACACTGCATGCCTTATCACTTCCATCACCTTTAGAAAGAACTTGAAAAAATTGTGTGGGTTTTTTCTTGTTAGGAAGATGCCTGTGGAAGCCAGGCATGCAGAACAACAGGGCTACTCTAACTTTGTCAACCACTGTTCATTCTGTGTCTTAAGGAGATTCTCAAGGCCATCATAACCCTCTCAACACCCCCTCCTAGCAAACCTTACCTCTCCACAAAGGGCACTGGACCAGCAAGCTGACCAACACTGCACATACTCCCTGGGGATGCTCACACGTGCAGGCAGTGATGATGTATGATTTCTGCATGATGGGCTGTTTGCTCACACACTGTCCTTGAAAAGGCATCCAGCACCACTTCTGTGGATGTACCTTGTGCACGCAGCATGGCACAGTCCAGGTCTGAAAGACAGCAAGGATGGGAAGACAGCAGGCAGAGTAGGAAAATATTTATAGCACTAAAAAGCATCCTGGGCATTTGGTACCATGAACTCGCTCACACCCCAAACCTCTTTTATCCTCTCTCAACTCTGCATTGCAAAAAACTGGACAGAAATGCTGGCAGATGTCTTCTGCATTTACATGCCTAAAAATATCATTAATAGTTTGTACACCTTGGTGGAGGATAACCATGGGTCTGCACACATGCCCTCCTCTCTGCTCTTGTCTTACTGAACACAGCACTTAGCCCAGTGGAAATCTTGGATTGAAGGCACAGGGAAGTGTTTCTCATTATCTCCTCCCTTCAAGGATATAGCCATGGAAACGTGCAGGTTTATTACTGACGGACATGAAGAGGATCAGGGCTACCAGCAACAGACATTGAAGCTCCTAAGTTATCTGGGCCCATTGTTTTTCTTCCTCAGATCCCAACCCCAAAAACATGCGCATGTAAGCAGCATTCTTGCCACACAGCACCCCACCCTCTCTCCCTCCCTCCCGGTTTGGCACACCTGGCTCTGCTGCATCCTGGACATACGGGCACATGCAGGATAGCTCTGAGCTCACCACCTCTCCCCAAGCCAGACCGAAAAATGCTGTGAACTCAGGCAGCACCGAAACACTCTGAACCGGCCCTTCGTGTGGGTCCTCTGCTGGGAATGGGTCCTCACCTGCTCCCAGCTGGCCAGGGAGACCCAGGGTAGATGGTTGGCTACAACTGCTTTTCCCCTCACTAGGCAACCTTCTTGCCATGAGGTGTTCTGAGAAGAAAAAGATGCTTCTTTTATATCAACAGATGGAATTTATTAACATTTTAATAAAAAAGATTGTGTAAACAGACAACTAGTCAGACTACATGCAAACCAAGTAAGTAAGCATATTATAAGTTGAGGTCCGCTGGTGTTAGCTGATGTTCTGAAAGTTTCATAGTGTGATAAAAATTTCTTTGCAAGACTTGGCATTTTACTAAACCAAACTGCAAATCTATGACAGGTAAGGATAGTATGACACCACTAGTAAAAAAAAATGCCTTAAAAAGTAAAACAAACCCTGTCAAAGGACGGTGAGAAACAACACAAACCATCACAATTGCAAGACAAAACTACCTTGCTTCAATAAACCTACTTCATTCTTTTGTTCAAAAAACAATTATATTTTTTGCATCACAGACAAATGACCAAATGAAAGATGTATGCTTTATGAAAAGTTTTCCGCGTGCAAAATGCAAGTGTAAAAACTGTGACCTTACTTGAATAATATATAGAATATTTGCTCATATACCCTTATTATTGAAAGATAATCTGATAACAGATGGAATAAACATGAATATTGCAAATGTAGATACTTACCAAATGATCTATGTCTATGTATAAAAAAAATTATTAAAACTGCCTTAACTTTGTGCCATAATTTACAACTGCTGAAACAGAAAGTCAGTCTCTGGGAAAATGAACAGAGAGCTAAGGTTGTTTTGCATTTCTATAGCATTCATATCTTGGTGTGCTTTTCAAAAGAATAAAAATATTTAAATATTCATCTTGATTTAGAGAAATTCTGAAAACAGGATGATGTAAAATGAAAAATTGTTTCCCTTTGAGAGAAAATTAGATCAATTTCAGTAGTTATTTAAGTGTTCATAGGAACAATTATCCTTCTTGATACAGGTGTGAAATGCAAGAAAAACCAAGTTAGGTAGTCTTTAGATAAGTAAGACTAACTATCTGCAGTTGAGCTGAATAGTTGAAAGAAAAAAAGGCTGAAGATTAAATATTTATTAAAGTCACTTGACTTTGACCTCAGCATTCAGATGGACTTATTTCACAGATCATGTTTAATAGATTTTTCCTGAGTCTTCAAATCCTTCAGAGTGAGCAGAAAGAAATTTTGCATATGTACAAAATTATGCTCTTTCTTGCATAAGAAATTGAGGAAGCCTTCTTACTTTTGCTAGGAGTGAGTAATACAAAAGCTATAGTCCAAACAACCTACTTTTTAAATGTCTATTCATGAAAATAGTGGGATAGATGACCGCCCAAAATCTATTATTTAAGAAAGTAACTCTCTGGTCTGGTGAAACTTAAAGCATTTTGTAAGCAAGTGAGCCAGGCATGTTTATACCAACCGATATAATGACCTTTAAGAGTCTATTACTTATGCTCAACTTGCAAATGTAGCTGGAAGTGATTGATGAACTTTTTTATTTCAGGGACATCCATGAAGGAAATAGCTCATATTAGTACCTCTCCATTAAGAAGTCTATTCTGGTAACCTGAATTGAAAATGCTATATATGTTTTATGTGCACCTTTTATGGTTGAATTTTATGAACCAAAATGTATATAAGCAGTAATGAAATGTACGTGCTATATAGTGAGATGAATGTGAAGGCTATTCTAATTTCTTTTCTTGTTATATATTCTGTTTGTTAGTCCCTGCTCAGTAGCTCATTTTGCTGGTCTGCATAGAATAGTCCAAGAATTGCAATATATTTCTAATGGTGCCTAAATTAAGCCTTTGAATTTTTCAGCGCATTTCTCCTTGAACACACTACATAAGGACAGAGTTTTCAATAATCCTATTACTTGGTACAGAAATAGGTTAGGGCTAGTGGAGTGTCTGATACTTTCAACTTCCAATTAGTGACTGCGGTTCCTGCATATAAATTTGCGGAATAATTTAGCTGCAGTCACATTTATCAAACAAGAAGCAGAAACATTGCACACCTTCCAAGAAACCAGATTTTTAAGTTATTATCACCTATAAATGATATTATTTACTGAAATCTGCTTCTCCCATTACACGTGAATATAGTCTCTAAAGTGACTAGGAAATCAACGAGAATAGCTCAGATGAGAGCTTAAACTGTTTTTCATTTTTTTATTTGAATTTACATGGCTGCATATCAGCACAAGCTAGATTGTGCTAACATTTTTTCTTCCAATAGGATTTAAGTTCTTTTTGAAATTACAGAGTTTAATTTATGCCTGCAACTTGGGAAGTATCAAGCACTTTAAAACTCTCTCATCCTTTCTCTCAGATAATCACAGACCTAATTTCTCAGCAAGGAGGCATAAAGCAAGAGATCTTGATTATAAGTAAGCGCGTATAAGAGTCAGGGATGAGAAAACTGAATCTATAAGAACAGAATCCTCCTATTTATAGAGTTAAGTATCCAAGTACAGAACACCTTGTGCATTTGGAAGTGTTCCTGCTAACTTGGGAGGCAGCTCTATAACTTGGATAAAACCTACCGGGGTGATTTTTTGATTTGTTCATTAAGATAAAAAGTGCAGCGGTTATTTCTATTAGGATAAAATGTGGAGGGGGGGGAGGGAAGCGGCACACACAATGAACACCTTGCTGAAGCATTGTTTAGCATTTGTGCTTATATAAGGGTTTTGCTAAAGCAATATTCAAAGTATGCTTCACAGACCTCGTGACCAACAGCTGATCTATTCACAAGAGATTGGGCTACGAGGGGCAGAAGGTTGGTACAAGGCGCGAGTTCTGACAGAGGGGGATAATAGAGAGAAGGTTGTTAAACATGGGGGGAACCTGTGTCCCTGTGATAGATATAGTGCAAGGACATCCATGTCAGAATGTATCAGAGGTTGCGAATAGTTTGAGAAACAGGAAAAATCTCTTCAGCAAGTGTTTTCATTAGCATGGCTTGTTTCCACCTCTGTACAAAAAAGAGAATCAGAACGAAATGAGCTTTCTATTGACCTACAGGACATTGTTCTGTGCCAACGCCCTGTTGTGAGCGCGTGCATGATAACACCTTTTCAGACAAAGTGTGTCAGGACTACATGTTGAAAAATAACCTGTCTGGGTCTTTGCCATTTGTGGTAGGCTAGCCTTGGTTAGCAGCCAAACTTCCACCTCTGTGCTCACTCGCACTCCTTCAGTGGGATGAGGGGGAGAAGGCAGGGGTGTAGGAATCAGAAAGCTCCTGGGTCAAGAGAAAGACAGGGAGATCTCTTACCAGTCACCATCACTGGCAAAACAGATACTACTTGGGAAAAAAGAACCTTGTTTATCACTGATAAAAATAAATATTTAATTACTGATTCTGTCAGACAGAAAAGGAAGGTCAAATAAAGCGTAAGCCCCCTGAAGACCAAGACTGGCAAACTGGTAATGATGGATGAGGAAAAGACTGGGGTACTCAACAACTTTTTTGCCTCATTCTTCATTGGCAACCTCTCCCCACACCTCTTGAGTAGACGGACCCCAAGACAGGGACTTAGGGAGAAAAGCCCAACTCATTGTAAGAGAAGATCAGGTTTGTGACCACCTGAGGAACCTGAACATACAGAAATCTGTGGGACGATTTCTGGCGTCGAGAGGGATCCCAGAGTCCTGGGGAAATTGGCTGATGAAGTTGCCAAGCCACTCTCCATGGTATTTGAAAAGCCATGGCAGTCAGGTGAAGACCTCGGTGACTGGAAAAAGGGAAACATTGCACCCATTTTTAAAAAGGATAAAAAGGAGGACCCTGGGAACTACTGACCTGTCAACCTCACCTCTGTGTGTGGGCAGGTCATGGAACAGATCCTCCTAGAAGCTATGCTAAGGTACATGGAAGACAAGGAAGTGATTCAGGACAGCCAGCATGGCTTCACCAAGGCTGAGTCCTGCCTGACTAACCTAGTGGCCTTCTATGATGGAGTGACTACCTCAGTGGACAAGGGATGAACTAAAGATGTTGTCTATCTGGACTTCTGTAAGGCCTTTGCCACAGTGCCCCATAGCCTTCTTCTGTCTAAATTGGAGAAATGAATTTAATGGGTGGACTGTTTAGTGAATGAGAAATCGGTTGGATGGTTGTATACAGAGGATAGTGGTCAATGACTCAATGTCCGGATGGAGATTGGTGATAAGTGGTGTCCCTTAGGGGTCTGTGCTGGGACCAGTACTGTTCAATATATTAACGAATGACAGACATTGGGATCGAGTGCACCCTCAGCAAGTTTGCGGATGACACCAAGCTGACTGGTGCAGTTGACATACCTGAGGGGTGAGATGCCATCCAGAGGTACTTGGAGAAGCTTGAGAAGTGGGCCCATGTGAACTTCATGAGGTACAACAAAGCCAAATGCAGGGGCAACCACCAGTATCCATACAGTCTGGAAGATGAAGGGATTGCGAGTAGCCCTACCGAGAAGGACCTAGGGGTACTGGTGAATGAAAAGCTGGATATGAGCTGACAATGTGCACTCCCAGCCCCAAAGCAGCCAACTGTACCCCAGGCTGCATCAAAAGAAGTCTGGTCAGCATGTCAAGAGAGATCATTCTGCCCCTCTACTGCGCTCTGGTGAGACCCTACCTGGAGTACTGCAATGAGCTCTGGAGCCCTCAACACAGGAAAAACATGGACCTGTTGGAGCGGGTCCAGAGGAGGCCCACAGAAATGATCAGAGGGATGGAGCACCTTTCTTACGAAGACAGGCTGAGAGAGTTGGGATTATTCAGCCTGGAGGCTCCAGGGAGACCTTATAGCAGCCTCCCAGAACTCCCCGGGGGCCTACAGGAAAGATGGGAATAAACATTTTAGCAGGGCCTGTTGCGATAGGACAAGGGGTAATGGCTTTAAACGAAAAGAGAGAGGATTTAGACTAGATCTAAGGAAGAAATTTTTTATGATGAAGGTGGTGAAACACTGGGACAGGTTGCCCACAGAAGTGGTAGATGCCCCATCCCTGGAAACTTTTTATGTCTGGTTGGACGGGGCTCTGAGCAACCTGATCTAGTTGAAGATGTCCCTGCTTATTGCAGAGAGGGTAGAGTAGGTGAGCTTTAAAGGTGCCCTCCAACCCAAACTATTCTGTCATTCTATGATTTGGGTAGAGGGAAACAAAAAGAAAAACATTAAACCAGCATCTTTTCTTCCCCTGTTCCCAGGCTCCGCTTCACTCCATACTCCTTTACCTGCTGTTAAGTGATCCTCACACTTTTCTCCTGTTCCACTGTGAGTATCTGCTTGGGAATGGAGCACCCTCTCCTCCTTCTCTGACCTTGCTGTTTGCAAGGCTGTTTCTCACAATTTTTTTTTCTCCTTTCTTAAATAAGCTTTCCCCTGAGGTGCCTCTGCTGTGGCTGCGGGGCTCAGACTGGCCCTGCGAGGGGTTGGTCGGAGCCAGCTGGAGCAGGCTGGAACCGGCTGTGTCTGGCCCGGGGCAGCCCTGGCCTCTCCTCACAGAGGCCGCCCTGCAGCCCCCGCTGCTGGCACCTGGGCACCGACACCTGATACAACACTGGATCAAGCTTTATTTTGGGCTTTCCGAACTGCCACGCCATCAGAGGTACTTCATGGACTTTTGAATGTTTACGTCTTAAAAATCTAACTAGAAAGACTGGTTGAAATCTGTAACAAATATTACAGGTATCTTGGCAGATGCGTGTGTCTAAAGAATGTTTTTTCTTATGTACACACATAAAGTAAAGGAGCATAAGCTGTTATTGTGTGGCATTTCAACCTGTGTGGGATTTTTGTGGCCTCGTTGCAGTGCTGAGGACTGCCTATGGTGAGAGGAGGTAGGGCCCTGGTGTAATTTTTAGGGATTTCCTTCAGCTCTGGAAGCTGTGGCACCAGTAAGTCCCTTCTTGACTTCCTTCCGGGGTACCGGGGTACGGGATTGCTCACATCCCATTTATTAGGATCATGATGACTGTTGTTCTCTCCTGAAACACTGTCTGTGACTCTTTCTCACACATTATATATGTATAGAGCTCTGTGATAGATCTTTTCATGTTGTATATAGGTGAACATACACCACGTGGTACTTTTATTTGGTTGGGGTTCAGTTCTTTTTAGTTTACCTCTACTGCACCCCTTGAGACAGCAATCTCCGGTGACAGCTAGAGACTGGAGAGAGGACAGAAATGGCTGTTGGCAGACACTTTGAAATGGAGTTGTGTCCCTGACATCTGGTTGCAAAAATGCGTTGGTCCTTGGAACTCTTCTCCTTGACAAGAGGAGGCATGACTCAAAAGATGGGGTCATCTGGAAGCATCTGAACTTAACCAGCTCTGTGTTTTGAGCCCAGTTGGGATTTCAGCACCTGTTGGTGGCTTGGCTCTTACCTTGAAATCCTTTGAGAGAAAAGCACACCCAGCAAGGATTGCTAGAGCTGGCCAGTAAGAAATAGTGAAAAAATACAAAAGAAATATTACAGCTTTATCATTGCAATTGTCCATCTCTTCCCTTGAATTATACAGGATGCTTCTGTTCTGCACCGTCAGGGGTGGTGAGATGAGATGAGATAAAAGAGATAGTGCAGGGTTCTTTCTGGATCTCAATAAGAAAAGACCAGCAGCAAATGGCTTAATAAGATAGGCTAAGAAGATGAATGTAGACAGCAAGCAAGTCTTGAATACCTTCAGATGCTGGGCACGCCGCATTCATGAAGCCTCAGATGTAGCCCACATAGATTTTCCCGTGGCATGCTGCACAGAGCAGGTCCTGTCCCTGGAGGGAACCTTTCCTTTTGGTCATTAAAGTTGATATAACACCTTCTTACAAGAAAACAGATCTATTCCTAAAGGATGTTCACATGAGAACTCCTTGCTGCGTTTTAGGTAAAGCCAAGGCCACGCAAGTAGTGTGAGTGCTGGCGCCGAGTGGGCGCTACCCACAGGCTCCTTTGTTACACTGAAATGGCTGAAGTTATTCTGTGCCCACCACAGCACAAGCCCAGGCCCACTCGGGTTAGCTGCTGCACGGATCTCTAATTCCTAAACATGCAATGGTCTCCTGGTCAAGATCAATAGGGTCTAACACAGAATATCAGTTTTCACGCCAGTGCCTGCCTACTCTTTTATAAAGCCAGTCCTTAGTCTAGCCAAAGGGCTTGGGCAATGAACATATTGGGCTCATGAATTAACTATTAATCCCCCTCGGTATTCCTGGCTAGATGATTCTGCCGCTTTAAATTCTGCGTAAGAAGTCAGCCTCTGACAAGCTACTTGCCACATGCATATGCCAGTAAATACTAGAGGCAAACTGCTGAAAGCATTATCTGGAAGTCCAGTATTGCATTTTTGAGTGTTCATGAACAACAAGGTTTCAAGATTTTTTAATTTTTTTTAAAAAATAGAAGTGCTAAGTATGTGTATCCTTAACTCAGTCAAAAGGGAATTACCCCAAAATTTACCAGTAATGTCAGCTATAAAAGATCTCTTTCGCTTCTTCTCGTTGACTGTTGTGCAATGCTGCTGTAATGCTTTAAAGCAATGATTATGTTTCACTCAGTTCCAATTGTACTTCAGTGATGGCTAAATAGAACATTTCTATAGCTGTTCTAAATGAGGACACAGACATTGGATGTCTTTCTAAAATATAGTGTTATTTTGTGTTCATTTATTTGGAGTTATTACAGAATTATTTGCTCCTGATGAAGGTACCATCATCTATTTGCACAGCTGGCACAGGTACTGGTCAACACTCTGAGAGGGATGGAAGCTTGTGCATCATACAGCCCAAAGACCAACACAAATTCAGGCCTAAAAAATAAGCCATCACACACAATTGTGTGGAAAAGATCCTTGTTTGATTTATCTGAAGTCTCAGTAAGGCAGACTAAATGTCTTTCCTGCCGCAGCTTGGCTCACTGAAGTTTTACCTTCCTGCTGATCATTTTATTCTGCTGAGTAGTTCCATAGTTTTTGACTTGCACTTCTGACAGGATGTGACATCTGGAGTCCCAGCTGATGTCTGGTCATGGGGGATTTGACTGGGTTCCTGCATATTCACTGTAGGAGCAGAAAACACCCATGGACTATTTCGTGGAATAGATGGTAACTGCAATTTTGTTTCTAAGCTTATGCAGTAATAATTGTTCATCTGATCATAGTGTTTGTAAACTTATATTAGCCTCTGAATTAGTTAAGTTCTGCAGAATTTGGGAGATACTGAGTTGGAACCTCTGCCTAGAGAGATAACAGGAAGGGAGGAGGCAATAGCCCTGTACTACTCCTTTCTTTGCTTCTGACACAGGAAACATTGGGGTCTCTCAGCAAAGCTGTTTAGTCTCAGACATGGATATACAAAAGTTTCATCCGTCTGTCTAGAATCCCTGACAATAGCCCCAGTTCTCACTGGTTCTCTGCTACTCACAAACTACTTTTAGACTCAATCTGAACTGCAATAAACAGAAATTATTTTATCAAATAAGGCTCTTGCATCCTACAACCTCTGCCATCTAATCAGTCTGATGAATTTTTAAGTAAGATTCTATTGCACTTTTAATTAATTGCTAGGTCTAAGTTTAGATTCAGGCAAGAATGCAAAAGATACCCTTTTGTGGACACAGAGTTGGTTTCCGTACAGGATAATCATCCAGTAAATGAATGCTGGCCATTCTTCCACCGTTTATCTTCTTCAAAACATAGTTCTGAAAGCTTAAAACCTTGTATCAGGCAAGTAGACAAATCTGATAGCTTCAAAGCAGGTTGATTAACATCATAGGTTTGGTTGGTCTTTGACTGGGATAATCACTAAGGTATTTGCTTGCCTTATTAAAATTGGGAACCCAGATATCTAAGAAACTCTTCATTACTCAAAAAATTATCTCATGGACTAATTGTCAGTGGATTGTCAGCCTATAAAAGCACCAACGTAAATAGCAGAATGAAGTAAAATCTTTCTAATAGGATTGACCTTCGTATGCTATTGGAAAAGTGACATCAGCTTCAGGATGCAGAAATCCTTGAGGAAGAAGTCTCAAGGGAAAAAGTTATTCTGCAGCTAACCAATAATGAGAATGTTCCTCAGTGAATCACTGGCAAATTAGCTGCTTTTAAAAGATTGTATTTAACATCAACAGCAGGGGAAGCTATTTGAGGATTTTTTTCAAGCAATAGATCACTCACTAGGACTTTCACAGCCATATCAATACTCATTTTCAAATGTTCAAATGTTTTGGAGGACATGGAGGACATCTGTGAGTTTTTTTACATCAAAAAGAACGTTTAGTAATTTGAAGAACTAGGTTTATCAAATTTAGCTGGAGCCACATATCTACATGAAGGATGTCAAAGAATGGCATCACCCGTTAAACTGTTAACGCTGTGAATCTGATGCAGCTGGTGCTGCAATAATCAAATGGATTTCTGGTTTAACGTTGATATTTATTAACATATGCCCTTGTCCTCTGGGGGGACTAGGCACATAGTTAAGTAGGCACTGGGCATATGTGCCATGTAGTAACTCTGAATGGGGAGCAAGAAGCCCAGAAAGAGGACACATCGTTGCCTGATAAAGTCCCCTGGGGATATTCTAAAGTACTGCCACCTATGGCTCATTTATTTAAACTCTAATGAGCATTAATAGCACACCCAAATAAATGGGGTCTGAAATACAAACCACTAGTCCAGACTACCTTTATATTGAGTACTGGAATGAATTTATTACCCATTGACATGTCCATTTAGCTGGATGAATTTCTGTCACAGCATTTTTATCATTTTTAATCACAGTGTCCTTGGACTGGTGTCACCTGTAGGGGGTCTTTTAGTCTCCATGATTTGAGTGTGGTAATACTCTTGTGCAGAAAGAACTGAAGCATCCAGATACATAGCAACACTCCAAAACTGCCGATGGCCTGAACAGAGGAAGTTTGCAATTAGATGGGGAGCACACACACGGTAAATCATTGAAAATGCACAGCATTTTAACTTCAGTCTGTTGAACATCTGAACAAGGTGGTGAATTAATTAACACCTTTTCAACAGAGTAGAAGCAGAGTAAGTATGACTTAGGGAAATTGTTCTTATCCTGCACCTTTTGTATCTAGTTCATTGAAGTCTGAGTCAGGTCACCAAGGTCCATAAGTCATCATTATTCAGTTACGTAAATGAAGCTTATGGTCTAATTCCCATTCCTGGTGGACAGGGTCCGGACACAGAAGCTTATGCTAACTGTTGCTGATTAAATAGTTCAGTGTTTTAAGGGTCTGAGTTTCCACTTTGTTCCCAGAGGGCGCCTTTCTCAAAAATTAATGTGAGTTAAAAAATTAAGGCAAAAAAAGGGTTTTGCTGGAGACTTTCTGGTCAGAAGATATAAAAAGTATGTCAAGAAGTTATGTGAGGGGGATTATAACAGATTTATCCTATATATCCAGAATTATCTGATAGAAGCACAAAATTCATTTGTAAAACCATCAAAATGGAGTAGGAGTGTCTAGTGATGATTAGCAGTTAAACAAATGGTTCCCAGACATGTAAAATCTGGTAACAGTGACCACCTATCACTTGAAAAGAATACATTTACTTCAAAAAGGTAAATGCAATTCTTCCTTTAAGTTTTGCTCTTTATGAGTCTGACAGCCTATGTTACACAGTGCTAGCATATTTGACCAAAGCTAAATATGAGATTGAGGAAAAAAGGTGAAAATAATCTGAAAATACATAGTCAGAGATGTGAGCACCCTCTGGAAAAGTTTGATTGTTCAGTATCGCAAAAATGGCTGCCAAAATCTTTACCTGGATGATAAAATTGGTAACCCTGGTTATGCAAAAGCAATGGTGAATACAACTCAGGTAGGGAAGCTGGTATGTGGTAGTCTTTTGGCCAGAACTGAAAAAAATCACATTGGACCTCTGAGTTGGAGAGGCAAAGGGTAGTGATGCTGAGCATCCTTAAGGATAAAGAAATGATCAAAAAGAGGGGATAATTGGGAGAGAGCTAGTGAATAGGCACATGGTAAAGAATATCTGCTAATAAAAGATCATAACAATACTGTAGTCTAAGTAACTAGCACACACAGGATTACAATCACTCCTGATATTTGGTAATATAAATGAAGAGGGTGAGCACTGGGAAAAACACTTGCAAAGTCAGAGTGAACGTAGGGAGTCTGTAAGAGCCCTAGGCCATCCTGACAGTGATTGGTAGGTAACATGTTATCCTAAATACTGAAACAAAGGTCTAGCATAAATCAAATAAAGCCATAATATGGCTAAAATGAAAGACAAAAATTAGGCTGTGCGTACTGCCAAGCTAAATAATATGGGCAAGTGGAGAAATTGCAGTCATGTCATGTAAATCACGGAAGAAGATCCCTGGTTAGCACTCAGGAGAGGTATCATCTCAGTCTGTATCCATAACGAGGAGGTACAAAGTACCCATTGACACTGGAACATGCACAGTGCTGTAACTAGATATTTTCTGAAAAGACATCAGTGATTTTTTGATAGAAACATCACTGATTTTTTGTTTTACTTTTCAATCCATCTGTGCCAGAGATCTTAGCTGCGTAATAGATGTGACCATACAGTTTCCTAAGCAGGCATTTCTTATCTAGATTTATAAATAAATGAACCAATATTTCTGGGGGAAGCTGGTGAAGTTCAATTACTACCTCATCAGGGTTAATGATCCACATATTTAGGGAGACACTAATCCTTTAATGGACTGCAATTGCTAAGACAGAGCTGTGTAGGACAGAGGCTGTTTAGGTACAGTATAGCAATGCCTTTAACTCCAGAGCAAATAGAGCCTAGTGCAGTAAAACATCATCAATCACAGTGGCATGTCACAGAGGAACACAGGTGCTACAAGGGGTCTTTTTGCTGAACAGCAGGATCTCAGTTGTGTCACCATAGGATATAGACAGTTACACACAAAGTATTACACTGCATTATGGGATGATGGTGTGTCCTTCCCTGAGGGAGGAAATAGTGGGTGAATGACTGTGAAAGATCCTCCTAGAATCACAGAATCATAGAATCACTTGGGCTGGAAGAGACCTTCAAGATCATCGAGTCCAACCATAAACTTATGCCAAAACCACCCCTAAACCATGTCCCTCAGCACCACGTCTACCCGTCTTTTAAATACCTCCAGGAACAGTGATTCCACCACTTCCCTGTTCCAATGCTTGATAACCCTTTCGGTAAAGAAGTTTTTCTTAATATCCAGCTTAAAACTCCCCTGGCACAACCTGAGGCCATTTCCTCTTGTCCTATCACTTGTTACTTGGGAGAAGAGATTGACCCCCACCTCGCTATAACGTCCTTTCAGGTAGTTGCAGAGAGTGATAAGTTCTCCCCTCAACCTCCTCTTCTCCAGGCTAAACAATCCCAACTCTCTCAGCCGCTCCTCATAAGACTTGTTCTCCAGACCCCTCACCAGCTTCGTTGCCCTTCTCTGGACATGCTCCAGCACCTCACTGTCTCTCCGATACTGTGGTGCCCAAAACTGTACACAGTATTCGAGGTGGGGCCTCACCAGTGCTGAGTACAGGGGGACAATCACTTCCCTGCTCCTGCTGGTCACACTATTCCTGATACAGGCCAAGGTGCCATTGGCCTTCTTGGCCACCTGGGCACACTGCTGGCTCATGTTCAGTCGACTGTCCACCAGGACCCCCAGGTCCTTTTCCCCCAGGCAGCTTTCCAGCCACTCTTCCCCAAGCCTGTAGCGCTGCTTGGGGTTGTTGTGACCAAAGTGCAGGACCCAGCACTTGGCCTTGTTAAACCTCATCCCATTGGCCTCAGCCCATCAATCCAGCCTGTCCAGATCCTTCTGCAGAGCCTTCCTACCCTCAAGCAGATCAACACTCCTGCTTAATTTGGTGTCGTCTGCGAACTTACTGAGGGTGCACTCAATTCCCTCATCCAGATTATCAATAAAGATATTAAACAGGACTGGTCCCAAAACTGAGCCCTGAGGAACGCCACTTGAGACCTGACGCCAACTGGATTTAGCACCGTTCACCACAACTCTCTGGGCTCGGCCATTCAGCCAGTTTTTAACCCAGCGAAGAGTCCACCTGTCTATGCCATGGGCTGCCAGGTTCTCTAGAAGAATGCTGTGGGAGACTGTGCCAAAGGCCTTACTGAAGTCGAAATAGACTACATCCACAGCCTTTCCCTTCCCTCACATGAGGCATTAAGTACCCCAGCCTTCTCCTCATCCTTGCTGACAATCTTCCCCTCTGCATCCAGTGAAGGGTGGAGATTCACCCTGGCTCTCTTTTTGTTGTTAATATATTTGTAAAACCATTTTTGTTATCTTTAACAACAGAGGCCAGATTAAGTTCTTGCTGTTCTTTTGCCTTTCTGGTGTTCTTTCTACATGACATTGCTAGGGCCCTATACTCTTCTTGAGTTGCCTGCCCCTTCTTCCAAAGATGGGACACTCTCCTTTTTTCTCTGAGACCCAGCAGAAGCTCAGCCAGGCCGGTCATCTTCCCCGCCAGTTCATCTTACGGCACAAGGGGACAGCCTGCTCCTGTGCCTCCAAGAACACTTTCTTGAAGAGCCCCTGTGACAGAGGAAGCTGTTGCTTTTCAGCTCAAATTTAGGTTAACTTAGGCATGACTTCAATTCTCAAAAAATGTTACCTGCAATACAGGGGAAATCTTCCAGTGGTCTTACTCTTCAAGAACAACAATATTCCCTGTTGGGATATGACTGCTTACCTCTGGATTCCTTTATGTTATGCACTGCAATACTATATAGCCTTTTAAATGTGAACTTTCTTCCATCAGAAATATTGTGGCCAAGGGCTCTAATTAGGCCCATGTGCATTTGTGAAGGCAAAATCTTTGAAAAGGAAACAGACTGAAAGTTATCTTAGCCTCTGACACTAATGTAGCAGAAGGCAAAAAAATATTTTGAAGATTGTTATAAAAGTTATTTCTTTTTTTAACCAGTGCAGTAAGGATTGAAATGGAAAGAGAATTTCCCTGAAAGGGTTAGAGCAAGAAAGACATTTCTATCAAAGCAAAGGTTACTGAGAACATATTTCTAAGAAACCCCAGGAAATTTTAAAGAGAGGAGTTAAATCCCAGTGAAATTAGTAACCAATTTAGCCCTTGCTGAGAGTTTTGACCAGAGGATAGACAAAACCTTATTTTTTCAGTCAGTTTCCACTTGGGACTACGTGAGCAAGAAACCAGAATTCCCTGTGTGGTACTTTAGTCACAGCCCCTGATCAAGAACCTCTGGCAATTGAGCAGCTCCCCAGACTTAAACATGGCATTAAGAACAGGGAGAAAAAGAACAGCACACTGTGGAGGTGAGGGCCATGACAGTAATTGTTTTGGGTGCTTTTAAGGCTCATCACCAAGTGTCATTCAACACCCATTAGGCCCAGTCTTGTTCTGACACCTTCTACAATCAATTCTTGAGACTATCAGGAAATGTTACTATCAGGAAAGTGTCTACCCCAGAAATAGGAATGGTGTGATCTAGCTCATTTATGGTCAAGAAAAGCTCCACCTATACATTTTTGTTTCTGCATTTTATACAGAAGTTTCATTGTTGTATCACACTGTGGGGAAGGCACTACCATTCAATTTTCACAGGGATGTTACCAGCCCAATGGGTTTCCAGTAATAGCAGCTGCATGATGACCAAAAGAAATAAGAGAGTTTGAGGTATGTAGTGCTTCCAGTCTTTTAAGTGAGCAGCATGAAGGCTGCCACAGTGTGTTTAAGCATACTTACTTTTCCTTCAAGGTAAGCAAGGGCTATTGCCAAAACCTGTCTGCTTCACTAGGAAAAGGGTATAGGAACAAAGATTACAGCTCTGATACCTGATCATCTGCCTCCAATGTGCAAAAGCAATGGCATGTATCCAGAACTAGGTTCTGGTAAAAGTACAGATGTGTGTTCACCCAGCTACTGGAGTGCGGTACATTCTCAGGTCTCCTAGTATAAACGTAACCAGAATCTATTGCTGTCTTAACCTGTTCTTTTCCTGTTTACTATTGTCTAAGTCTTTCATTTGATGGAAGTCTACTTTTTAGCCTTTTCGCCGTAGAAGTGATAGGCCCCACTGCCGCACTATGGTTATCATTTAAGAATCCTTTAACTTCAGTAAATGTCACCCCTCCAGACAGGCACTGATAGTGATTTTTTGGTTTTTTGGTTGTTCTTGCAAAAATGAAGGGGAACAACTAGAGCTGCAATGTGGACATTAACACTTAGAATACATATATCTTTTCATTATTGGCAGGTAGCAACTGTTGGCAAATCCTCAGCTATGGGTATGAGCAGTAGTTTGAACTTTTGGTCTGAATGTTTGGATTTAGTTTGACTGAGCAGACAATGATCTTTTAGCAAAAAATATGCCAAAGTTAAGAAGAGATTTTGAATGCATTTTTATGTCAGCTGTTTACATATTCTAGGGAGGGCATTCTTATCTCTGAATGCTACACTTTTCTGAACATATATTTGTTGAGATGACAACATAATATCACTGGTGCTCCAAAGACATGTAGGTTTTGTATGATGCCTTGCCAATCACTGATTGGAAACTATCACATTGTACCCTTGCAAACCCGGCACCTTGATAATCCACCTTGAAAAAGCAGACATATAGTGTGTTATATATACCAAATACATGTCCAGCTTTCATCTGAATTTAATCCAGAGCATGTGATAAAAGGTGAAGATATGAATGTTGCCTGGATTTTATCCTACAATGGAATAAAGACACAGTCATAATGAGCTATTGAATCTGAGAAAACAAAAGAACTACTAAATCTAGTTATGTAGATGTTGCCATGTATTTTTAATCTCATTCCAACTGGTTATATGTCTTAAATGGCATCTGAATACTTGGTGTCTACAGCTGACTTCAGAAATCCTTCCACATAATGTTAAACTTCGTGTAGGGTAGTGATTTTAGTCCAGCCACTGCTGGCCTTTATTTTTCAGAACTGTGATCAGAAGAAAAGAAATTCTCAACACGTGCAAAGGCTTTTAGTCAGAATGACCCAAAATAGTCTTCTCATTAGCAAGTGTGTATATTCGGCAGATGACAGCTGATTGGAGGGAGGAGGAAAAAATGAAATGGTCATTGGATAATCAGGAAGATTAGATAACCATTACTCAAAACAGAGAAGAATTGCAGTATACAAGGACAAAAACTTCAATGACAAGAACTGGAAGAGTAAAACAAAGGCATGAATGCAGTATAGACTAGAATGAGATTCCTATAGCAAATGGAATTAGAGATAAAGAGTGGAGAGAAATCCTAAGAATAGAAAATTCTCAGGCAAACATGAATATCTTGAACTGAGGAAGAAAGGTGTCACAGAGAATTACAGCTGCAAGCCCCAGATAATCTGCAATTTGGCTTTCAGATGTGGTTTAGGATTGTGTTATTCTTTCTATGTGGCCAAAAGAAGAAAGATAGTTATCTGCTGCTGGTGGAAGTAGTTGGATGAGGTCCTGAACAATATAGTTTCCAAATTAAAAGGAAACTCATCTAAGCATTTGATGTATTAGAAAGCATAATTATTTCAAAGCATATTTGTTGGATCACCATATTCAAAGAAATTCTCTATGTACCAGAGAAATTGGGAGCTCTAATTTCAGTGGTAAGATACTGAGTGGTATTTTTCCTCAACTCCGTCCAAAGGCCAGTACTTAAACTTTTGCTAATAGAGGCAGACCTGTGCTTTATAGGAGGAGGACTCTGGACTTGACTACATTGTCTTCTTGTACTGGTGGACCATGACACATTCCAAGCTATAAATTTCAGCAAGTATGAATAAATCTCCTTGAGATTTTTAAATAGCCTTTGCTTATACATTTTATTTTCGCTGGAATAGAATAGGGAGTGCATGTACAAGAGAGTTGTATGGCAGAATTGACAAAACTGGTAACATGCAGAAGAGGAGCAGTGCAGTGGTCTGGGAATAGGTATGACGGGGACATCAAACATTTTTTTCTGTGAGTTCTGTTGAAGAAGGAACTCCCTCCTCTGATAGAAGATAATTAGGCAAGACCTGATTAGAGAATTAATATATTCAACAGCAGCTGCAGTTTGCAGGCTATGAGTTTGCTTGCAAGTTTCTGTGTATTGGAGGCTGAAAAATCCCAGGGAAGGTGTGCAAACAGCAAGAAAGTTGATTATAGCAATGGCTTGAGAGTTAACAGAAAACCTTAAGTCTTGTGGTGTAGGAAGCACTGGGAAATCATGTTTGATGACTTAAGAAGCACAAACACAAAAGATTGTTAATTCTTTCTTTAGACTTCAGGCAAACAAATCACATTTATCTTCTGTTCCTCTTTCAAACAGGGACAAATAGGCTTGCTCCCAAATGTTGCTTGTTACGGTAAACTTGTAGACGCCACAAGCTGTGCAGTGTGCAAGAAAGCGCAGCAAGTCACTAGACATCATCATACAGAGCAAATATTCAAGTTTAAAGCAAGTTTACAGAATTTCATGTTACCTGTACTCTTCTAATTAAGAAAGGGAATTAGGCTGTTTCCTGTTTATTTCTTCTTTTTTTTTTTTTCTTTCTGTATTTGCTTTCATTAAGCTTGGAAAATCTTCACTAGGAAATCCTGGTTTGCTAGACTTTTGACTTCAAGAGGTAAAAGGATTTCTTTCTGTTTATGGTGGGATGAAAAAGTGTGTGAAAAGCAGAGATAAAAAAAAGTATCATCCTTTAGATTTCATTTTCCTGAAGAAGATTTGAACAGCTGGCATATTTAAACAGAAAATATTACATTTCTTATGAAAATAAATTTTACCCCAGGCAGACATTGTACTAATTGATAATCACTTACAATTCTGATTAGCATTACAGAAGGAATATTTTAATGTGGAGTTTAAATACAATAGAGTAATTTAGTAAAATTTTAAAATGTCTTTATCCATTTAAAATATTAAAAGGGAATTAAGGAGCTTATACTTTCACTTTTATTCTAAGAGAACATGGCCCATTTACACATTTTATTTCTCTGGAGCCATATTTGAAGCAGAAGATTGGGGTGCAGATTTTGGCATTTGACCTTTGATAAATACAATAAAAACAGTAGTCTCTGATTATTAAATCACTGTCAGGCTAGGTTTCATTTGAATAAAGTGAATTAAAACACAAAACATGAAAACAAACAAAAGGGAGACCCGATATTGGCTGAGTACAGGACAAATCCCTTCAGAACAGTCATATTTGGCCCTGATCCTCTTTGTTTAGAACAGGATAACTCTGACCAAAAGCACTGTGATAAGCATACAACATGAATGGAGACGCTGGAGAGTTTGGGTTTGTTCTGTGGTGAAAAGAGGGCACTAAAGAGTGACCTAATTGTTGTACCTAATCAGGAGTTAGAAAAAGGCACCAGAGTTTTCTCATAGATGCATAGACAACAAGTAATTGGCAATAGTCACTACTTGCACTGAGAGAAATTTCAAGTAGGTGCATTGAAAACTTTTTTACTATAAGAGTCATTAAGCAGTGGAACAGTTTGCTCAGAGTGGTTGTGGGATTTTCATGCTTGGACCTGCGTAACTTGCACTAACTTTGAAGTTAGCTCTACTTTTAGCAGAAAGTTGGACTAGATGACCTCCAGTGCTCATTTCCAATCTAAATTGTTCAACGATTCCATGGGTTTATGAGTGCCTGAGTTGGATGTAGTTTCCATGCGGAACCACAGTGAATTTCTCTGCTGAATTTGTGCAGTTTCCTTTTGAATCTGTGTAAATCTTCAGCATCCACAAAATGTTTCAGCAAGTAATTCCACTTGCTTGAAGAATTACCTCTTTGGATGTTTTTTAAGTTTCCTAATAGGTTCATTTGGTTTCCTGTGTGCTTACTCTGAAAGGAAGAGGAAACAATCAAACAGTATCCACTCTTTCCATGCCATTTGTGATTGTATGGACTTGTATTCAACTTCTTTTTTTTTTTTCAAACTTGAAGACTCTTAGTGTAGTTGTGATACTTTAAGTAATATTCATCCTAATACAGTTATCAGATGTCTGTGTATCTATGTAAATAGCTTTGCAATGGTACTAACAGATGGTGCTGTATAAGCCAAAGTACATATTTTAGACCAAAAATACTTTTGTTTGTAGTTCTTTGCTGGATTCTTAAAAATTGTAACAGGACTGTACTGCACCTTAGTATTGTCTGCCTTTTACATTCATCTTGAAATCAAAGTCCAGCTCCCTTCTTTTTCACACTTTAATGTCAAAGTGTGAAAAATACTGAGCTTTGTGACAACTCTTCATCACCCTCTCTTGACTTTTGGTTGTTATATAGTACCTTAATCTGCTGGTAGCTGCAGCGAGGATAGTACTAAGCTAAATAAAGGCCGTAGAATATAGGTACAAGAACAGTTCTGTACTTTTTAAATCTGAAAAAGATGCTGCTGAATAAGAAGGGAACTTAATTCCTGTAATACTATGATTTGTACTGCATATCCAAATAAAATATTTTGCTCTCTTTGCAAGAGGGACTCATTCAGCACCACTGATTCCGGTAACAAGATACACAGCCTCTCTCTTCTGCCTGTCAACAAATTCATGGCAAGGCTACCTGAGCCTTAAGGATTTTCTGCAGTAACACTGGACTGAGTTTTCAAGTAATTTCAGAAGGAAATGTTACTTGTATGTTTATCTCTCACTCTGCTACACAATTTTCAATTATTAGTAATTTAAACTGACTGTATTTTTTCATTGGTTTATTTTATTCCTTTACATATTGTTTGATCAGTGTGGTTTCATTTAAATGTACCTTTATTGCTCTCTTTTCTTTGAATTGCTAGAGTTTACTCTAACAAGGTTAGTGCAATATGCCTGCAAGGTAAACAGCATTGCTATTACATTTTGCCAGTATATGGTTAATACCTTACTGTATTTGCAAGACTAATTTTTTCTTATTCCAGCTTCTGTGAAAACAGTTCACTGATTTCTACAGACATGGAAGCCCAGATTCCTCCCTCCTAACTTAAGGTATTTAACTGAAATACATACATTTCAGGACTTAGTCACCCTAGATTCCTGTAGACAGTAGAAAGTGGTAAGTCTCTCTTATCTCCAGAAGATGTTGTAGCCCTTCCAAGACCTGCATTTAGTTCCAGAAGTGACATGGAGTGAATCTGGACTGGAGTTATCTTGCCTGTGTTTTTCTCTTCTATGCAAGAAAATAGTCACTGCACTGAGATCGTGGGATTGATTTCACTACAGGATCTTTTACACAGAAATATTGAAGTGTTACAATGAAGACAGCCATTCTTGAAGTATGAAATAAACTGCACTAATCAAAGATTTTGGCACATTATTTTCCTGAACTTCTATAGGCGGATAGACTATGGTGGATAGACTTCATGCACCTACAAAATATACTTATCTACATCTGAACCTGTAACCTTAGGCCTTTATAATTAATGAGGATAAATAGCAAATTTTAGAATGTGACACCTCATGAAGAAAGGTTTTTCTTGGTGCATAATTAGCTGGATTGATGTTATTCATTTTATTTTTGCTGGTTTCTTCTGAATCAGCAGAGTCTGGCCACGGTTGGAGATCTGACGCTAGTAAAAATGGACTACTGCCCTGAGCTGTTGGAAGAGTTCTCTTCCAACATTCTTCCAACAAAAAAGCATATGCTGCTTACTTATTCAGAATCATGGATTTGGCCAGATTCAGGGATGGAAAACAGTTCCCATTAGGTCATAATGGCTTGTGTCTTACAGAGGATGGAGAAAATCTAGTGTGTAGGTATTGTCTCATGTACCTTGCAGAGGAATGTGTTTATGGGCATTGGAACCAGCGACTGGAACAGTAATGTCTCCAGAGTAGGATATTGATCTCTTCCAGTGTCTGCAGACTATACAGAAATTAGAAACTTTTATGCTGATTCAAACATCTATGTAATTAAAATAATTGGTTGTAAAGTAACCATCTCAGTATAAGATCTCCTGTGCTATAACAGTATATGAACCTCTATTTTAATAGATTGATGAAAGAGAATTCTTAAAGAGCTTTTACAAGTGAAAATTGTAAATATTTTAGAAACTTCTTAAGAGATATGGGGAAAACTAATGGCATTTAATTTACATTGATGTACGCATACTGTAATTCCAGTGTTGCGGTTTGGGCAGTTATAATATATGGCACATAATTTAGACACATGACAACTTTCCATCTCACAATTCAGCACAATCATTTTCATTTCACTAAGATGATGACCTCTTTCCAAGAACAGTTTATAAAAGGAAGACTTATATGATGAGATTTCCCATTTTCCTTGGAGCAGGGAATATTCTAGAATAAAACATACAACGGGTCCTTAGCACAAAACTGAGAAGAGCGATCATTCTCAGGCATTTCTTAATACTTAGTCTTTTACTAAAATTGTGTTACAAAATGAAAATATGTCCAGTTTTAGTTTTTTCCCACAGTCTCCTATTTTACAGTACAATAATCTACAAGATATGTATGAACTATTTAAAATAAAGTACACCACATCTCCTTATAATAAAGTGGTATTTACTTGCTGATAAATGTCACAAAACCATCCTGGTCATGCTGCAAAAATATCTGAATGGCTGACCATAAAAATGAAGCATGAAAAAATTAGAGCAGAGATTCAATTATAAGCACTTGTTTGCATATGAAACTTTTTCAGCTCCATTAAATTGCTCTTTGATTTTATAATGGTATCTTTATTAAAAGGGTTGTCACAACACTGAAAATCAAAATAAAACCTAGCCCTATTTATCCATTGCTCAATAGGGGAAGTTGTTTGGGATCCCACATTTTGAGGCAAAAATGTAGAAAGTATTTGTGTTTAAGAAGATCATGTTTTTCACGCTTCATGCCTAAGGAATGTCGTCATCGGTCAATGAGCAGGAGAATCACCTCCAAGGCACCCCTTCATGTTAATAGTAGTAGCTAGTACAAAATTCCTTTGCATGAGTGGCTCAAAAGACTTATTAATGGTCCCATCATCATTAACTTAATTTTTGCTACCTGCACTTTTCATAGCCACTGACTCAACTGAATTCTCAGCACAGCCTGGCTATTTGTTTTCACCTTACTTGGATCATATTAAGTAAGTGGATCATTTATCCACAGGGGGCTTAGGAGAACAGCTAAAGTGCATGTTAATAAAATGATCTGAGAAAACAAAACTATTGAAATTTCCATTTTAAAACAACACTCTGTACATGGTCATTACTTAATGTTAAGACAGAACAGGAATGTAATCTGTTGGCTTGATTGCTTTCACGCAAGCGTACCTTGCCTGACTTCAGAAGCGTGGACTCTTTTATACATCAGTACAAATGATAGCAGAAACATGTTAATAGCTTTTTACATTTTTATTTTTAACTTGTGCTTGGCCATGTTGCAGGTGCCATAAAATGTTAATTTCCAGCTTCTCTCAAAGGTAACTTCTAATTTCAAGTCCTTATCTGCTGGTGCAGGAAAACTGAAAAGGACAGTAGAAAAGACACATGATACAAGTCTATTTTTATGCTGTAAACAACATGATTACTCTTCCTTTTCCATGGCAGATTCAATAAATGTTGATTGAATTATCTAGTATTAGCTGAATTGGACGTGAACAAAATGAACAATAAGAATCCACAATAAGAATCAACAGAAATGATTTATTTCCTGGAGATCAAATCAAATAATAGGGAGGATCAAATTAGCCAGTGATCACATTGAGTGGAAATCACTGTACTAGTATGCTGCTTCCTCTAAGCCAATGTCAATAGTCACATAAATACATAGCGGCAAAAAAATCTTTTTTCTTTGTTTATTCCCACCAAATCTGAAGCACCTGTCCCTAGCACTGCATACTCTGCAGACCGTAACATACACAACCACCAAATTAGAATCACCAAATATAGATGCCTACTGAACTACTCATACAAAAAGACCCCTACAATTATGTTATGAATAGAAAACCCTCAACCTGCTGTTCTCTACTTCATACTCAGGAATCCACTCTATTCCGAGTCCTGAGAGGAAGCAGTGAGCAACACAGAATGCTCTGAAATGTAACACATCTGAGATTTCTTCAGGAGTGCCCAAATCTGAAATGCAAGAACAAAATAATTTTGAAGACTGTAATTATACCACTGTAACAAATCAATTTTTTGTTCCCTTTGAGCAAACTGTGGATATCCATTTGGATCCCTGTAGAGGTACCCAGTCAAGTCTTGGCTGTCCATGTGAAGTCAGAATTCTGATTCTAGCGCAGAATCAGCTTGTGGTTAATGCTAGCTTTGAAAGATATTCAGGTATACAAAGAAAAGAGGCAGGCTGCAAAAGCCTGTGATATTTGATACAGAAAAGTTTTAACTAATGAAATAAACCCTAAAATCTTGACATTGCTTTCACTCTGATACTGCGTCCTTGTGTGTGTTTAGTCTTATCATCTTAAGTTTTGAGTAAGTTCTTGACATCTAACACCTGGTTAGTTTAGGATTATACACAGAAATGAGATAATCCTCACAGTTCTTTGCCCAGATAAATTCCTACACAGCAGAATACAGACACTGACAAGCATCCAAGTACAGATATTAACAGAGAAAAACAAGACTGTCAGTCTTCCTCTAAGGAGTTTTTACCATCACAAAACGTTCACATAAACAAACCTGTAGTCATCTCTCCAGTCCCTCAGAAACACTAGATGTGTGTGTGGATGTAGCAAGACTTGCATGAATGCAGAAAAAGTAATTTGAGGCAGGTTGTTTATTTGGGAAGAGGCATGGGCAGAATAATGGTGGATCTGGAGAGAACAAACATGGGAAAACAGAGAGAAAGGGGAATAAAAGGGGCCAGTCACATCTAAGTGTGGGCCATTTGATCCTCTCCAATTTAGTTCTGATCCTGATCAGGCTGGTTCAGATTTATGTGAGAGCTGTTTGTGGTGTCAGCTCTAAAGGTACTATTTTCATGTTGGGGTTGATCTGTTGGCAATTGGCCGGTTTTGTACAGAATGTGTAGGTTGAGTACAGAGAGTGTCTGTGCTCAGTCTCGCTGCAGGCTGGACCTGGGCACCAGGAACTGCAGCACCTTCACACCTAGCAGACCAGGAAAAAGAACACTCTGTATCTTGAAGTCTGCTAAACTTGTTTCAGTGGACTGAGAGGAGAAATCATTTTAGTCTCACTAGGTGAATCGTGTTGGTGCGCTACGTTTGGCTCCTGTTTAGCATCCTACACAATCTAATTATGAAGAAAATTCAGTTGGGAAAGAGGTAGCATGGAGAGTGTCAATGAAAATGTCATTTATTCTCCTGTAGATATTCTACTGTTTAAAAATAAAAAAATAAAGGTACTCTCCAGGTCGTACATAACACTCATCATTTATAAGGACGGTGCTGAAAGCTTTAAAAACAGCCTTAAAGAATTTTAGTGGGGTAGGAAAATTTGTTTCCCATTTTTCAGATAGGGGACTGGGATTTAATTGTCAGACAGGAAATGTGTTGTGGAGAAAGAACTGACCTAGTCTTTTAAGAGTGTCATTCAGAAAAACGGATTCAAAAGAACCGATCTCCTGAAATGCAGTCTAACCTCTTAGGTACAAAGCTATCTGTTTTTCCTCTGCCATTCTTTGTTACCGTTGACAAAGAGAAGTTGAATACCCTTATGGTAAATACGTTGTTGCAGCATCTCCAGTCGCTTTAAAAATTCGTAGTCAAACGTACCACTGTGTACATCATCAACAGCTGATTTACACAGCTGAGTTTCTAGCTCCTAAGGAGAAAAGCAGTAGGAAGAATGTTCTAATTAGCATTCAAAAGTTGATCAAAATAGCAAATATGTTACTGGAACAGCTGATTTAAATAACTTGTAATTGAAGACACCCATTTCCAGAGCTTGAGGGGCTGTAATAAAAGTGAGAACAAATGAAAGACGAAGGAAACAAAACAAGCCTTACCCAGGCAACTAACTATTCAGGTTCAGAATATCAGTAAATTGTTTCCTGTTCTAAACTGTCATTTATTATCTTCCTGAAAAAGTCACTTTTCAGAAGGGATTTTTTACAGCAGTCATCTGCATAGAGTGAAGGTGATAAAGTAAGAGCTTACATTTTGTCCTTGCACTGGTCTGGTATGCAAGGTTTCCTTCTCTCCTCTCATCTCACCTCTTCCTTCTATTTGATGCTGTGGCCATTTGCTGAGTATTTAACAGTCCTTAATCACAGGTCCTGGGGCCATACTTTTCCAAGCAAGACTCATTGCATGGAGAGCGAGAAATCCTTGGAGCGGATAGAAATTGAAGATGGTGTAGGGTGAACGTCACAAAGGGATTATCATGAGTATTTGTTCAAATGAATTTGCTTTACTGTGTGCAGCTCCTTTTAATGATGTCTTTCAAATGTACATTCAGGGCAGGATGCTTTTCTAGCATGAATCCACAAAGAGAGGCTATCTGAGACTTATTCACAAAGAACAGAAGGACGATAATCTCACATTTACATAAGTGAGCAGAAAGTAGGAAATATGTGAGGTTGTTTGTAACAGCAAAGGGCAGGGTTCAGTTTCCCCTTGTAATACACTTGGTACAGAGGAAATTAAGTGAGCTAGACAAAGATCTAACATGCATGCTAGGACTCCTTGTGCGTATATATGAGCTGCAAGTACACTGATGCTGTTCCACTGAAGTAATTTGCATGGGCTTACACTAAGGTCTTCAGTTTCTACTCTGCAGCTGGCTGCTAAATACTGTGGTAGCAAATTTATTTTAGGGATGATAACTTAAACAGTATTTACAGGACCCAAACCCAATATTTTAAAGAGATTTAAAATACTGCCTTTCTGCTAACTCTCCCAGAGACAGTAAGCTCCAGCTCTCTTCTCTAACTATCCTTTTAAGAACAGTTACACTGAGAAAATAAACAATGTATATTTGTAACGCAAATAAAACCCTAATACATAAGTGCATAATACAAAAGGAGATTTCGTTAATCACATAATGTATTTGCTATGAATTATTAATTTAGACACCATTGAAATTAAGATTTTATAGGTCATAAAAAATAGAGAGTCTCCCTTTGCTTTCTTTTTTCTTTTCATTTCTGAATATCTCTATTGCCTCTGAAGGATGCAGGAAGTATTTGTAAAACCAACCCAAAAGGAGTAGCCATAAGCCAGAAGTTTACATAAAGTTTCAGGGAGAAACTTCTTAGGAAATGTCTTGTTGAGTTTGTAGGCCAAGCAGTTTCACAAATACGTGCTTCAAATAGGCATCCAGATGTTACAGTGCTATGAGAAAAGAAGGTGTTACTAATTTCTTTTGCTGCTGACCATTCACTGTGATCACATATCTCTTAAACATTGACCATACCGTACACATTTCCTCTTTTATATTGCACTATTGCCACTGAAGACTTTACAAAGGAAAACTGTGGAACTAGAACTGTTCCTAGGCATTGCTTGGAAAACTGACACTTACCTGGCCCAGAGCTGTGCAAGGAACTCTTCTGGCAATCTAATCCAATACATAATAAAGTCCAATATCTGGGAACGTTCCCTAGTACTCTCTAATCTGCTAGCAAAGATACAACTAAGGGAGCCCAGAGAAAAGTTGTAACATCTGCTGCCTTCCTTATGACCTGTAAGAAAGAATGAAAGAAACTACTTCCTCCATTTTACAGGTGGAGAACTTAAGTCACAAAGAAGTTCACATTTAGACTCAGTCTACACAGAAATCAGAAACCTAACCAGGAAATCCTGCATTCTACTCCAGGAACTTAATCAGATGATCACATTTTTCTTGAAAAAGAAGAGGAAAACCTCGCTACATTCATTGAATAAATTCATTGCTATAAAAAGAATTACAGCTATGACACAGTAATAAAACCACAAATCCTTTAACAGGACATGTACAGGCCCCCCCTTCTGATACAAATCATAGAAACCCTGACATGTTGCCCATTACGTTAGAATTTATTGAAAGCTATCTTCCTGATCAAGTCTACCAAGAGCATTCAAGAGCATTTTACAAGTATGACTCCGATTAGGCTGCAGTTTTGGTAATATGAAAACCAGTATTTCTCAGGAACCTGCATGCATCTTCAATGAAATAACCAGCATATTAAAACACCTAGTGAGCAGCCCGTCATGTTTTCCATGTAAATAAAATTCTTTGTTGTTCATATTATAGGAAAGCTCATAGCACTTCTCAGGCCTGGCTGCCAAGGAAAAGCTTATAAAGGGCACATTGTATTTTATCTGTCTTGATTTAATCCAGGTATTTTCTTAGGTCTTGCTACTATAATGTAGCAAGGCGTGTAAATAAATATAACCAATATTAGATTTGGATTTTCAACTCCACTTAGAAGTAAAGTGAAAAAAAGATTTGATTTCTCTGTTCAGCTCGAGGTCAGTGACCGTGACAATGTTTAAATTCCACTGCACTGTTTTCTCTAGAGGTTTGTAATTAGACCTTTGAAAGAAGCAATGACTTTTTATTACTAGTGGTACAGTAATAGATTCAGAAGCAGAAAAATATGCAGTAGAATATCATTACATCTTCATATAAATTAACGTAAAAAAGGTTTTGGTTCATATCTATGCAGGCTTTTGTCAATCAACAATATTCATGTATTGGTGAGGAGAGCACAGGGCAGAATATTTCAGGGAGCAATGAAAACATTCCTGCTTATTTAAGGAGTGGGGTTTCTGAAAAGCTATCTTTTCCTTTCTGCTTGTTTATGGATAACCATTTTTATAAGAGTTTGCATTTGTTAGTTTGAGGTAAACATTAAGAAAGGAACCATGACAATGCTATTAATTTTTAAATGAAACTGAGCATTAGAAAACATTTATGTCAGGCACAGCTTTAAAAGAGAACAGATGCTAATTTATTTTAATTATGCCAGGGAATTTTCTTTCAATACCTTCATCTCCACATAGGTACTAGTTCCATTTGCTGTTTCTCTGCAGAGAAACAGAACTTTTTCAAAGCTCTCCAATAATAAAGGAATACCCCTCTTCAACACAAGTCCAAAACCAGTCTTCTCTTTTTAATGTCTTCTTCTAAGTACACATTAAAAAAATGGGGCAGCTAATCGAAGCAAAGCTGGGGGGCGTCAGTGAATTATAAATATGGCTGTTTACTGAATCAAAAAGGTGGTAAGTCAAAGAAGTACACACATGGTGTTGCACATCAGCATTCTGCAGATGTCAGACTCGAGGAATATAAATCGAACAAAGTTAAGAACATCTCTCCTTTACCTTGTATTTATAGATTGTCTCCTCAGATTACAAGCTGAGTCAAGGGCTACATGGGGATTAAGAACACCAATTTTAGCAGTGCAAAAAGTCGTTTCAATAAGACTGAGAAAACACATACGTGGGTGTGTACATATATGACTACATTTGCAAATGAAGAAAGCAGAAACCTCCCTGATGGAACGACTATGAGACCACTAGGTGTCCTTCTTGTTCCACGTTTCCCATTGGCCGTATTTCAAACAGCTAGTCAGTAGGGAGTTTCTGCAAAATTTAAGTTTTTATACCCCTAACATTTTATGTCTGGTAGTTTTATTATGTGCACTACTGTCCACTAGGGATCATACTGCAATACATATTTTCTTTCAAGCCCACAGGTTATTGTTGTTCTGAGTTCTGTGGTCAAAAGTCACCACCTTACTTGGCACTGCTGCTTTCATGAGTTCCTTAAAACAAAAAATGCGATAATAAACAGTAGTCATGCCTTGCCTGAAGCATTAGTGTTATGATTTGTGCATGAAATGTTAAATCTCTGGAGGTTTAACACTTTATTTTTAAAAAATAACAGTTAACATGATTTACTTCAAGAGAGTGTTTGGGTAATCTGATAAAAATTAAACCAGTATTTCAAGATGCTTAATCAGAATTTCTACATGTTACTTGCTAAGTAAATAGTTACAGATTTTTTAGAGATTTTGGCATGTTATACCATAACATTTAAACCTTCATTAAGGTATTTTAAAAAGGGGATTGCCCCTTCGTTTTCTTTAATTTTAGGATTTCGTGCTCTTTCATTGAGCCTATTTTAAACCACTGTCTAGGTATTTGAAGATTTCACCACTGCTTTAATTACCTTTGCTTGGTTTACATCTAAGGTTTGGTGACATCCTCTGTTTAATCCAGGACAGAATAACAAACTGGATTACAAATGGCTGCAGTGGAATTCCACAAGTATAACGAGGCACTAAAATGGCATTGCAAGTATAACAAACATGTCCTGGACTATATTGATAAAAGCTACATACTGTTTAGGGTGGCTTCTCTCCCTATATATCCAAGCACGGCTGCCAAAATACTTAAGATGCATTTTAGACCTTCAGAAGTTTCTGGTTTGGTTTGGGTTTTTTTTTGTTTTGTTTTGTTTGTTTGTTTGTTTTTTAAATGTATTTCTCACGCATCAGTGACTTTTTTCTAAGCAAAATCACACCAGTATTTTACCTGGATGAAACAATCCACTTACATAAGTTCTATTTACAGACTGTCGTGACAACCTTTGAGATTTAAATTTTCTACTTGACATTCTTAAACAACAGCATAAACATACATTTGATAACATCCAGCAAATTGAAGATTGTACAAGTTAGCTCAATAGTCCCCGAGCATTTTTGTAGCTTTGGATGTCTGAATGGTAAGCTACTAAAAGCAGTCACACTGCAATATATTTTTGTATATACTCTGTGCTCATCACTACTCCAGAGAAGGGTAGCTCTTAGCCCTGGAATATCAAGGAGTAGCTTTAGCAGGGAGCAGAGAAAGGTAAGAGAGTAAACAAAGCTCAAAACCTGCTCCTTCAAATTTATTACTGTCATTTAGAACTACTGTCTGTTTTTCAAAACTGTAGTGATACAAAGCTAGTTGGAAAACAAAATGTTGTATAATACCAGAAGGTGAAGGTATTGGGCAGCCTGGATTGCAATTTTATCGCTTTATGGGAAATAATTACCACAGAGAAAGAAATTAAGTTTTGCTCATTATTATTAGAAAAAATGAACAATGCCATTAGAGTAAGCAAGAAAAGAATGAGTTCTATGCTACCACTGACCTTTGCTATCAGGATTAAAACACTTCATTAGGACAGTGAAGGGAAATTCAAACTGTGGTGACTTAATTTTGTCTGTTCTTTGTCATGTTTATGTTAAGATTAGTTTATTTTTTTGCAATCTACACAACTCCATGAGAAAACAAAACCATTCATAGTCTAAGTGAACTTTGACATTTGTAATCCTTCCTTTTAAGTGTGTTAAAAGAAGGGGTCCAGAATAGACCTTTGGTCCGTCCTTATGAACAACTGCCTGGTCATGAGATTTCTTCATGAACAAAAGAGCTGCCTTTAGAGAACCATTCATGGGGTCTCATTTTGTGAGTATACTTTTAAACACATGGTTTACTTCAGACATAAAAGATACAATTTTCATAACCTGCTATCTTTTCTTAATGACAGAGACACTGTTTCAAAACAAGCAACCCAAAACTGAAACACAGGCCCTATTTAATTGTGCCACACATGTATGCAAACTTGACACAGATCATACATCTATGATGGCATCTTATTTGTCCCTCTTCTTACTTGGACCATGTTACATTGTCATTTGCCTGCAGGACACCCGTGTCAAGTAAAGGCTTTCTATGTGAGGGATATAATTCCTAAGTATAGGTGGGCTTCTGCTTGATGCAACAATGCATGAGTTGCAACTCCATGCTTGTCATGTTGTAACACTAGGTACTCCAACCTTCCTGTTCACCCCACGAAGTTTAGAGTAAACATTATTCACTCATGGTGATGTTATGTGCTTCCGAGAAAGCAATGCATGACCAAGGGATTGCCACATTTTGGTCTATTTCTCTTGCCACTTAGCTCTAGTATTTCAAGTCGGAATATGAGGTGCCCCATGAAATAATCGGCTTACTTTTTGTACCAATGAGGCGTTCTGATGCTGTGTACCTCCACATTCTCTAATGTGGGTGACAAACCTCAATGCAGACCTCTAAATAAGTACTAAAACCTGTGCAAGCCCAAGCATTATATACTCATTAATTTATAAAACTAGATTACGGTAAGATCTTTTCTTACAGAAATAGTCAAAGGAAGCAGCGATCCAGATATCACCTTATGTCTGAGCTGGTGGACTAAGTTACCTCAACTACTGAACCGTCTGAATCATTCTGGGATTTTTATGTAATGGCCACAGTAAGCTTGTTGGTTTGTGATGGTAAGTTCAAAGGTATGCTGTCAGCTCACATTTGCTCTTTTAAAGACACACATATATTCAGAAGCCTTTTCCCATGGGTACTTATCTCTATGAACCACATTCATCCCTGTGATACTTGAAATTTTCTTGACATTAAATAATTAAAGAAAGTTTTGTGCTACATTTAGTCTGGCCAAGCAGAGCATACTGTGGGCAGCTGTTTGGCTGAAATGTTTGCTTTCATACTGTCCATGACAGTTACCTATAACTTGCAAACAAGTGGAAGATTATGAAATTTCTATTTGCTCTAATACATTTAATTTTGAATCCAAAAGGAAATAAGTTAAAATTAATTTTTGGTAAGATATAGACCTACTGTCTGTCTTAAATAGGTTGGACAGACTTGAGTGTAAACCTGCACGTATAAGCTATGTAACATTAGCAAAAATTAATTATTGGGCCTTTTTGTGAACCTTTTTTGGTGAACCAGGATGTTATGAGTATTTTAGAAGACATTTCTTGGAGGCAGGTGTAGAAAAGGTAACAGAAGGTTACAGAAGTGTTGATGATGTGCCGTGGATGGAGACAGAAGGCAATTGTCTGCCAGAAAGAGAGTCAAGCTTGTCTAATTGTGTCTTTACACCACTCCTAAAAGTTGAAATGTTGCTGGAAACCAGACTACTCTAGATACTTATCCTTATATTGACTAAATTTCATGTTAGATAATGAGGGAATACTTTGTATACTCCAAACTTTGTGTACTCTAAACACTACATGTTGTCATCTGTAGGGTAATTTATAAAGTTAAGAGCAAAAGAAAGGAGCTACCAGATAAATTTCAGATGTTTGTGTCTTTTTAGTAACATAAAGTAATAGCTTAATAGCATTTAGTAATCTCAGAAAATAGATTTTCGTATCCGAAGATTCAAAAATAGCAATGCTTTGTTTTAGAGACATAACTGATAAATGTAAGCTCTCCTAAATTTTCTTTTTTACCTCCCTCTTCCAACTCTTGTTTGACTTCAGGCTCCAGCTCTTCAAATTCCTGTCGACTCCTTGCCTTTGCTGCGTCTAGAATTTAATTGCGGTAGTCTGGTCTCCATTTCTCATTCAGAGTGAGAAGGTAGTTGAAAAAGGCCAACTATTGTCAATCCCTGCCAGAGTTTTTCTGCCCCCGCCTCCACTTGCTCTTGCTATATGGCTTTGCATTAGGCTGTGGATGGTGGTTCAGCAACTGTCATATCAGTGCAATCATGTTCAATTCCCTGGATCTGCAGCAAAGTAGAAAGAGCTGTGGGAAAATACCGACTGTTTATATTATGCCTGCCTAAAGGAAAATGCATTATATATGTTGTTATTATATACTTGCATGAAGCCACAGGTGGAAAAAAAGAAAAGTATCATCCAGTTCACTTCTGCTTTGAATGCAAAAAAGTGGCAAAAAACTCATTGGGGTTGTGTGGGGAAATATAATGAATAATAAAAGTAAAACATACAGAGTACACAATGTCTATTAATACTGAAGAGATCTACTTTAGTCCTATAGTCTTTAATTAGCAAACACGGTACTGATATGTGAAATAATAATTTAAAAATATTTAGCTATTGAGCTACTTGCAATGAACTTTCAACTGCTAGCCGAAACTATAACACAGTCGCAAAAGAAGTCCTTACATTTGGTCTGGCTGAAATTAGAGTAACAAACTGTGGTGCAGTGAACCACATATTAAGTAAGGCAATAAAGCCTAAATTACTGAACTGACTGCTGTTAATCCCTGTCAAGACTAGTAGTGTGGTCATTGATGTAATACACTTGTACAACACCTTCCACAATCACAGTCGAACTTGAATGACTGGGTCTTTAGTCCAAGGGCAGCTTTAGTCCAGTCCTGGGTCTGACATATGTCTCCTATGGGGACAAGCTGAGAAACCTGGGATTGTTCAGCCTAGAGAAGAGAAGGCTCAGTGGGATCTTACCAACATATATAAACACTTGAAGGGAGGATGCTAAGAAAATGAAGCCAGTCTGTTTTCAGTGGTGCCCAGTGACAGGACAAAAGGCCATGGGCACAAACTAAAACACAGGAGGGTCGATCTGAACATCAGGAAACACTTTTTCACTGTGAGGGTAACTGAGCAGTGGCACGGGTTGCCCAGGGACATTGTATACTCGCTCTCCTTGGAGATATTCAAAAGCTGTCTGGACATGGTCTTGGGCAACTGGCTCTAGGTGGTCCTGCTTGAGCAGTGGGGTTGGACCAGATGACCTCCAGAGATCTCTTCCAACCTCAACCATTCCGTGATTCTGTAGTTTACCAATCAAACTATACGCCATCAATAATTTCTCTTTGTGGTGGAGCAAAAACAAAGGAGAGTTTAAGGTGAAAGCTTAAGAAAACCCCCTTCACTAATTATGATACAATTTCAGGGATATTCATACTGACATGCAAGAGTGATCAATTCTAATTTGAGTTTTGATGAGTGACCAGTCTCCCTAAGGGGCCAACTTTCCTCTTATTTGAAAGCTTTCTCTTGCTTTATGCAAAGTTTAAGTGTTGGCTAGGTACAAAGTGATCAGCCCTCTCCTGTCACTAGTTTGTTCCTATGCATTGTCAAAATGACAGTCTGTGGGTAGTGAAAATCACTAAAAGTGATGTAGTCATAGAAACAACTTTGTTTCCTTTATAAAGAGTTTTTTTTATCTTTGGGGCAGGCATATGGCCGAGGCACAGCCAGAATGCTGGCCGTGCTCTGTCTACCCTCTGAATCGATGGACCATGAAAGGCAACCCACTACCGTCTGCGTGCATCACATTACATACAAATAAGTAATTGCTAATCAAGAACTATCAGACATCTTATGTCCTACCTGTCACATTAAAGAAAACGGATATCCAGAAAGTATAGTTACCTGCAATTTAGAAGACATGCTAAATTTGTGGTTTATTTTGTTTGTAATTAATGAATGGAGATGAAGAGAGAGAAAAACACTGCTTTCTTTCACCCTACTGATAGAAACTACTGGACTGGCTTATGCCTAGAAGCATAAGTTACTTAAGACGAATTTTAGCATAACTTGCATCAGCAGGTATAAAGCAGTTAACTATTCTAAGAACAAAATCCATTAGGAAGAGAGATTCTCCAGCACAACTGATAAGTTTCTTCTGTAGTAGCTCCATGCACTAGACCTTGTTTACTGAGTTACATAAATCAATTATACTTGTTTGATTCAGGGAAAAAGAGAAGAAGAATCAGGTTCTTCCTGTATATTTGTGTTTTATGCATTTTTTTTTTTTTAAATCTCTTTAGAAATATTATTTGGTATTGTATTAGAACTGAAGGCAAATAATAAAAAAATTTAGTTTCACCAGCAAGTCACTAATATAGCAAGTTCTGGATCACTGTAGTCTATGATGGCAGCATCTCCCCATTGCTCATTTTATATCAGTAAAAGATATTTTGGAATCTTAACCAATTAACAGTTTTACACAATTCAGTATACTTAATCTAATAGCTACTGTATTTAGCTGAATGCTCATGAAAAATTTACAATTTAATCTTTTTCTTTCCCTCTTTAAAGAAACACTGGTATAGAGATGGTACATCATTTTGAGCATCTTTATTACATATATTCTGCAGTAACATATTAGCTAAACTTCTAACAAACAAAAATATTGGTGAGATGGATTTTTACAGGCTTTATAACATATTTGAGGCTCACTTTTCTTGTCAGCCAGGACAAAATTAATCTTTTACAAAATTTGAGTCATATTTTGAGAAACATGAAAAGTAAAAGCTACTCAGGTGTGATTTTATGTTAACATAGTCTCTTGTAAAGCATATTTCTAGGCCACATTTAGCAGGCATGAAAATCTGGCAAGAAAATAAAGAATAATAATGTATTTTAAATATCAAGAGGCTTTGTGGTAAAGCTGGAAACACAGTGACCTTGTCATTTTAACTGACTACTCCACACAGATCCTAAACAAATACAATTACACAGGCTCTAACAGTGTGCAATTGTGGTCACTCAATAGCTTCAGCATTTAACATCACTAAGCTACAGGTTGCTTAATTCTCTCAAACTACAGAATCACAGAATGTTTAGAGGTTGGAAGGGACCTCTGGAGATCACCTAGTGCAATGCCCCTGCTCAAAACAGGGTCAGCCAGAGCAGGTTTCTCAGGGCTGTGTCCCATCAGATTCATAATATCTCCAAGAATGGAGATTCCAAAACCTGCCTCCGCAACTTGTTCCTGTGTTCAACAACTCTCTCATTAAAAAAAGTGATTTGTTTATCTTCAAATGGCATCTCCTGGGTTTATGCCCACAGCCCACCTCCCCCACCCCCATCAGCAGGTATTTATATTGATAAGATTACTCCGATCCTTCTCTTCTCCAGGCTCAACAGTCCCAGCTCTTTCAGGCTCTTCTTGTATGTCAGATGCTTCAAAACCTTTATTATTCCAGTGTTCCTTTCCTGGACTTGCTCCGGTATGCCCATATTTCTTTTACACTGGGGAACCTGAGATGGGCACAGCATTCCAGGATATAAAGTACAAGTCACAAAATTCATGTGACTGTAACTGCACAAGGCCTTTTTTATCAGCTTTCCTGTAAATAACCTTTTACTGCTCTTTGGAAAGAACGTAGGAAATGGAGCACCAAAGAACTTCTGAGCTCTTGTTGGTCCAAAACTTCCTGTGGTTTTTTTGTTTGTTTGGTTAGTTTGAGGTGTTTTTCAAATTTCAGAAGAATGCATGACCCAACAGGAGCTATTTAGCCTGTGATTTCCCAGCACATCATGAGTCACATACATGGCATAAAAATAAAGCAAGGAGACTTACTGGCGTTCAGTTTCTTAGCAAAGTGTTGGCTACGAACAATTTATCATCCCCCATGAAAGACTGAGGCCACATCTACATGAGCAACAGTACCAACGAATGTGCAGAGCAAAATAATTAGTGGGTTTGGCACCACATTTTCAGGTTTTTATAACTTTGAAATAGTTCTAGACTGGCCCTCATTAACTGGATGATAATTTGCTTCAGAAGAGCACTAAGCTTGTTACTGAAGTGCATTTCAAGTTTGGTTTCATCCTAAAAGAATCCATTTCACGTGTCCCAAGACAGTTTGCAGTGTGAAGCAAAGCAAAGCAAGCGGAGATGGCTGGGACATTCACTTCAAAGGCATACTCTGATCCAATCTAAAACACTTAACATGAATACGCTCCAAGGCCCAGACTTCATTCAGTTGTAAAGGCCTAAGGAAAAGAAGACTAGGTCACTTAATGATGTCTTCTTATTGAAATTTAGCTTGTAAGACAGTCTGAGAGGAAATTAATTTCTGATGCATCATCCACTGTTTTTTGTGACCAACAATAATGGTGAGATAGCTCAGTGGGAAATGCAGAACTTCTATATTGCTGGTATTCACTCTTCCTGACATAGTGTTGAATTATTGGTGTTTCAGACAGAAAGTTTATTTGAAATGAATGAACAACCACATCAACTGCCATTAGCAGTTAACTGACTAGAAATTCACATAAAGGAAGTGCATATTCAGTGACTTTTCCAAGTCAGTAATGTAACATCTCTAAGTATTTTTTTAAAATCTGTGTCCTTATTGAAAAGCCACTCAAGTGATGGGTGACTCTCTACTAACTTCAGTACAGTTTGCATCGAACCTAACTTTCCAGGCTTGTTCTGCAGATGCATCATACAGGAGCAGGAATAATCCAAATATCAAGAATTTATAGATGCAAGGAGTAAGTGAGATTGCAGAAGTCCATACAAATCAGCACAATAAAGTAGACTTTTTGTTTGTTTTTAAACTTGTGAATATTTTGGTATGCTAGGACACAAAGCTACATACTGAAAGCAATAATAAAGCCAGAACTGTACATAGCAGAACTGACATCTATTTACTGCCTTGGTCTTGATACCATGAGACTAATTTCAAAAAAAGAGGTGTTGGCTTTATTAGTTAGCTTTTTAGTTAGAAGATTTTCAGTAAGCTGTACTTCTATAGTCAATGTGCAGCAACAGTACCATAATAAAATAATTGGTCTTTTTCAGTATAAAGTGTCACATAAATCTGCCATTTATATTTCCATTTAATCAGGGAATTCTGTGGATTATGAGATCAGCCAGGATACAAATATTTTTTAAAATGAAAATATTCAGGTATTGGGTATTTTAAGCCTAGCATAAATTCTTAGTAATTTTCTGTCATTGAATATTATTTGAAATTTGATAACCTTTAATACTTAATAGTTATTTTATAGTATCTATATTTAGCATTATATTCAGCAATTGCCTCACAGAGCACAATCTGGAAAGGATGAGCTCACCGTTAGAGGTGAAAGAAAGTGAATGGAGATGGGAAAGGCAGGTCATTGTTCAGGTTGTTTGGGTATTACATAAAGTCATATAATTATATAGTATTTCAATGTCTCATAAAAATATACAACACAAAGAATAAAACTGAGAGAAAAGCAGAAAGGTAACAAAGATCATGCTTGTGATCAGCCAACACAATCTCTATGTGAATGTGAGGCTTGGAAGGTCGTCGGTCCTTCCCACAATGTTATCCTTAGGGCGTGACCAGAATGGGACAATTGTGAATGTAAACAATACTGCAGATAAAATCTCCTCTACCTATAGAAACTGCTGAAATTGTTCCCATCTTCCAAGGAAATAAAGTTTGTTCAGGAGGATGATTTTATAGATGTATGTGCATTAACAAACCTACTATCTGGAGTAATGTTGCATTTTATTAAAATACCAACACAAACACCAGAGTCTGAAATTCTTTTCCTTATCACTTCATGAATCCAATTGAGCTCCTGCGCTTATCTATCATCTGAAAGAGATTTCTCAAAATTTCTTCTCCAAAGTGTCATCACTCCTGGCATCAATATCAGATACTAATTTTGACTTTATCACAGAATGTTTTCTTCTTTTTTTTTCTTTTGAATCAGTTCTTATTGTTTGTCCAATGGGAAGGGAAAAGCTGTGGACATTGTCTACCTAGACTTCAGTAAAGCCTTTGATACTGTTTCCCACAGCATTCTTCTGCAGAAACTGGCTGCTCATGTCTTGACCAGATGTGCTCTTTGCTGAGTAAAAAATGGATGGAAGGCCAGGCCGAAAGAGTGGTGGTGAATGGAATTAAATCCAGGTGGCAGCTGGTCCCAAGTGGTGTTCCCCAGGGCTCAGTATCTGGGCCAGTTCCAAGCGGCAGGTCCTGCACTTGGGTCACAACAAGCCAGGCAGTGCTACAGGCTTGGGGAAGAGTGGCTGGAAAGCTGCCCAGCAGAAAAGGACTTAGAGGTCTTAAAGGTCTTAAAAGTTTTTTTCCAACCTAAACAATTCTATGATTCTACGATTCCCAGAAACTGAATACCATGGACGTAGCCATCTAAGAACAGGAATGAACGGCCACAGCATTCTGAGGCTAAATGGCATCCCTATAGATTGCCTCATGGTTTCTAGTAGTTGTGTTGAATCTATAGCTCCCTGACCTTGTTGGAAACAACAAATTACATTTTTTTTCTGCATTCCCTCAAGCCTTTTACTTCCTATCCCACCCCTCTGCCACTTTTTGTATAGAATTTCTGTGAGAGTGAGTTAACTGACCCTTCAACTCATCTCAATTACTGCATCTGGAAAATGTTGCTGATATCACCAACCTGTTGCATAATGATGCTGTGAGAATTAAAGTACTATAAAAATGAAAAATACAATCTTATTACTTTGTATTTTCATATCCACTAGAGTGGCTGTTTAATTCTGAGTATACCTGTTTTAAAACCACAACGTTAAAAAAAATACACCAGTTCTTTCATAGCACTAACATTTACTAGAATACCTAGATTTCAAATGTGCTTACCCATGAAGGCAGTTATTTTATATGTTTACTCTTTTATTACAAGAGCTTAATTGGAAGTTTGCTCATCAGGCTATGGAGAGTTTAATTAAACTCAATGAAGAAAACACTGAGAGAAAAAAAAAAAGCAAGCTTTTAAATGTGCTATTTTTGTTCTGATTTTACAATGACATTTTTCTCCCTGATTGTCCTATCTCATATTAATAAACAAAACAATAAAACCCCACCTCTGGATTTTGCTAATTATATTGGCAGCTTTCAGGCTTATTTTGTATTCTCAGGCTGGGTTGAGTATTTTAGCATCTCCAAGAGAGCCTGGAGGGGCTTTTTTCATTGGAGTTCATATCTCAGGCACATGAAAAATATCATTTATTTTCTGCTGTTATTTTGTGACTGGGGAGGGGGACTGCTTGCTCACTGCAGCATTTGTATCTCCTTCACCAAAGTTAATGTGAATATGCTTGTGCATCAACACCAAGACAGGAGAATGTGTCCACCTTTATAAGAAGAAGAGATGAGAAGAGACATTCTAAGATGATGTTACTCTTACCAACTAGAATGCTGTCTTACAAGTGGAATCTGGAAATGAAAGAAATAAGCTAATGTTGCAAGACATAGGCACTTAGCTGGTGACACTGCCCTTTGTAAGCCCTCTCCTCTTGATGAGTATTTCTCCACTCAATGAGTTAATCTTCCACTCAGAGAGGGTATGTGCAGGGCCTGAATGCTGAAGTTTTGCTTACTCACCATGCTGAGAGAACTGTTTAACCTTTTCTAGTGTTAATAAAATGTACCAGTGCTTTTCCACCAATATTAACAACAGCTTTGTCACATGTTTTCTCCGTATTTTACTTTTTTACTTATTTTTCGCTTCCGTGGCACCCATAGGCATCTCCCTTGCAAAAACACTTGGACCAGGATTAGACATACAAAGTATCTTTTCAATCTATGGACTGAATGGAGAGCGTTTTCTTTTCCAAGCACAGGATTTCTCTTCTGGAAGGCAGAAATTTTTCTTTGTCAGCTGCATACTTAAATCTAGCCTGAAAAACAAAATGACTGTAGAATACTCATACTAAGAAGAAATACTGGAAAAGATTCTGATCTCAGTTTAGTCCAGTAATAGGGTTGGATTTACACTGTCATGAGAATAGAACTTGAGTCATCATTTACAAAAAAAGAGGACACTATCCTAAATTTTCTGTTAGCAGACTACAGATAATTCTCAGACAGCTACAGCCTGCAGACTATATGCTCCCTCCTCCCCTTGCCTTGCAGCAGCATGTAAAAACCTGGAGAGAAGTTAGGGATTAATTTAAAAGCCTGAGCTGCAGGGAGTATGGCACGCACCATGGGATAGATAAAAACAACAAATAACTATGTGACACTGATTCTTTAAGCCTGGCTGTCTAGAAGGTAAAGAATAAACCCTCCTGAGAAGTGCAGAAATCAAAAGGAGAAAAAAATGGTAAACTGGAAAACATAGAAATGGCTTCAGAACACAGGGATCCACCAGCAGAGAACAAAAAAACAAGTAGCTGATTGTCTAGAAAACTATATATTTACATTGATTTCAGCATCCATTCTCTTAACATTCAACTACATTGAAGCAGTAGAAAATACAGTGAATGGTGGAGACTCTAGAGGTGTAATTTCACTTTATTCATACTGGTGTAAATTGATTTCAGTCAAAAAAACTGGGTTTTATGATGATGTAGTAAGAGAACAGTCAGTCATCTTTTTCAAAAATACATACCTGTTATCTAACGTTTTCAAAGAGGTAATTTTTTATACAAGCAGAAAGCACAAAAATATTGCTGTCACATCCAGTATGAGATGTAGCAAAGACTTCCAAAGTGTGAGACGCTGTGTAGGAAAAAAATTACAAACTAAAAAGGTGCTAGAATTTGCAATAACCTGCCAGTAAGAATCGTAAGGGAGAGAGACAATGAATGTTTAAAAAAAAAAAAAAGATTTTTTTATGTTCACTTCAGCATGAAACTGGATCTGAGTAACCTTTAGTCTTTGGAACTGGAAAAATAGGGTGAAAAAGGAAAAAGTCCTGGGAGAAGTCATGGAAATGTCTGAGAGAGGAACTGGGAGGCCAAGGGTGCTCGCTCTGGAAGCACGCTTTGCTCTGCTTACAAAAAGGTACTGCAGATCTTACCCCATGCAGCAGTAATAACAGGGGATTATTAACAGGTAAGACAGAATAGAAATGAGAGATTTACATGAAAATCTGATTTTGACTACTGTATCCCTGCAAGGAAGGTCCTCGTTTTAGTACTTTCAGTGACTTTCAGCAATCCCTGGTCTCATCCCTAGGAAATATTTCTTCCTGTCACCACAAAGGCCTGGCTTGGTCTGTTCCCTGCTCCTCTCCTTGGACTTTCCCAAGCTCTCAGCTTTGCTGACCTCTTTCTTGCTCCTTTCTTCTGTGTTGCACCTTGCAGTCTCAAAGCGTCTCTACCTTCGGGTAGAGCAACTACACTGGAGCAGCAGCGGTACTGGGAAAGAAAAGGCTTCTGTTCTCTGCATGGATATTGGTGAGCAGCTCCTCATCTCTTCCCGGTGACTTTAATTTTAAAAGGAACATACCAAAAAACTGACAACAAACTAACAGAAAAAATTCAGTCTGGCATAGTGATTGTCTAGATTTTTTCCTCTGGATGTGAAATGCAGAGTAGCCACTGACTTGGTAGTTTATCAGAACTGTAAATTATTGCCAGCAGCTTTGTTGTAGCATTTCATGAATGTCAGTCATCCATCAGGACCCATTGCCCTCCGTTGTGCAAAGAACGAGCTCAGAGCTGGTCCTTGTCTCAAAGAATTTAAAATCTACGCTTAAGAGAAATGATATCAGTGGAGACAGGTGGACAGGTGAATAAAACCCAACAAAGTAACAAAACCAAGCAGTAGATTAGGTAGTTATTTCAGCATATGAAATATTGTCAAGTGTGGAAAAGTCTCTTCTCGTGAAAGATTTTGTCTTTCTTATTTTTCTCTTTTTCACACTCTCAATGAAAAGATTTATTTTACAGTCCTGCAATCTGGATCAGTCAAATAAACTTGAGGTAATGTAGTTCTTACACAGCTGAGAAAGCTATATATAATGATATTAAACACTTGCAAAAATGCTCACATAATTGCCTTACTTAAAGCCATCACATATGTGGTATAAAAGCGAATTTATATGCACAAAAAAGCAGCTGATCAGCAAAGGGGAACACAAGTTTCCAAAGCCAGAAAAAGAAAACAAGAGAGGGCACCTCTGTTTCTGTTTCATCTCTGCTTATAGATTTGTTATTGGGGGCACAGGGTGAGGAGAAAGAATGCGCAGGAGATTCAGGATTCATGCAGTCAGCATGTTGCAGTTAGGAAACAAAAAACCAAAGCAGAAGTAATTGCCTATAAGGCAACCGCGATCTGATTTAACTAACAACTAGAGAGCATTCGTGACCAGAAGTGCTAGCAAGCAGAGTATGCAAAGAGGGCCTTAGCACTTAACACAGCAGTTGGCATGTAAGGCTTTCAGTGCAATGAGCATGGTGATGCAATACAGAACCTAGTCCTCAGCACTGGTTGGGACAACTGTCTCTGTCATGTCAGAGGCCTTGAACCAAAAAGGAGGGAGGACAAGGCTATTTTAGGCTTTAGGAAGTGCTGAGTGTTCCCTCAGCTTGGGGAAGAAACCTTGCCAAGGTGTGCTCTGGCTGAGTTGCTGAACAATCAGGTGAAAGGGTTGGAGAGGATGTAAGCAAGTCATATAACATCAGGGATGTCAACTGAGAGATGGAGAAGCTCTTATAGACATGCTTTTGACCCCCTGGTTATCTTCCTGAGGAAAAAAGACTGCTGGGAAGGGCCAGGAGTCAGATAACAAAGCAGAGGAAGAGCGTATCTTCCAACAGCCTTGCTAATCTGGCAAGTAGGACCTTAAACTAGGTTTTTTTGTGACTGAAGATCAAAGTAAGAAAAAAAAAAAGGGAGGAACAGGGTGCTGCAGCTTGAACTGGAGTCAGCAATTCACCCTTGCAGCAGTGAAGGCTAACTGCATACTGGGCCATATTAGCCAAGTGCAGTCAGTTGGTCATATGAAATTACTATCCCTATCTACTTGGACCTTCTGAGACTGCATGTGGAGAACTGTGTCCAGTTTTGCACTTCCCTGAACAAGAAAGTCCCCCATCAGAGGAATACCAAGATGATTAGAGAGCATTTATGAGAAGAGGCCAAGGAAGTTGACTTTGTTCAACACGAAGAAGAGAAGGCTAAGGGGTAATCTAATGCTGTCTTCAACTACCTAACAGGTGTTAAGGAAAGGGCAGAGCCAGATTCTTCTTGAACACTGTGAAAGAACAGAAGGTCATGGACATTCCAGCTAGGTAAATTCCAGGTAGTCATAAGGAAAACTTTTTCACCACAAGGGTGATCAAGCACCGGAAAAGTTGCCTGGGAAAGTTGCCAAACTACCCTTGGTGATATCTGAAATTTGAAAGGTTCTGAACAACCTGATCTGAATTCCAAGTTAGTCCTGTTCTGAGCACAGATTTGACTGCGAGTGTCCATTCCAACATTTTATTTTGCATCAAACCATTACTGAATTAAAATCAGAAAGGTGTAGGCTGCTGTGTGAAGGAAAACATTTTCCTTCTTTCTACTTCTGTTTGTTGTACTTGTTTGCAATTTTCTGCTTCCTGATGCTCTAACTTGAAATAAAATGTTTTGAAAAATTAACAATTTCATTCAATCCTAATTAAAAATACTGTGAAGGGGAGAAGGGAACAGGAAAAAGGTGGGAGTTGAAGTAGAATCCAGATGCTTTTATGCTTTCATACTTGAATACAGATAAAACTGTCCTCAAACTAGCTTTAATTCATGCTGAATTTTGTGGAAGACTTTTGAAATAATCTACATCTACTTCCTTCTGAGCTGCAGCAATGAAGGAGCTGATTTCATAGTTGCCATGACCACACCTCATATTAAGTAGAGATGGTCGTGTTATGTTTTTAAATGTGCTCCTAATATCACATCACTTTGATTCTTCCTTTTATTATTTTCTATATTACTTTTCTCATCCAGGGTTCATTCTAAGTTCTTCAAAGTTCTTGCTGGATATTTTATATCTTTGATAGGCTATTTTCCTGCTTCAATTATTTTTAGACTTTCTTGTACATCCCTACTGACCTTTTTTATTCTTTCAGTATTTATTGTTACATGATGTGCATAACCTTTGGATATACATTAATTTACCTTTAAACACTTTCTGTTCCCTTCCCTGCCTTTTCATCGTGTTATTATTCCTCCCCACTTGCCCTGAGAATTTCAGCTTTTTTGGGGTGGGAATTCAGTTATATACTTCATGCAAATTCTTCAGATTCAGTGTGCTATATTTAACCTAATTCTGCTCATTTCACTAATGCATAAACATATATATTCAAATAATCAGTCCTTTTTATTATTATTGTTAACATTTTTCAATCTGTAGGCAACGGTTGCTCCTTTAGTTTTTGTAGATGTTAATCCACTTGAACATTGAAACCAGCTTTTACTCTGTAAGGTATGTATGATGGTGTCACTATCCCAGCTGCAAGTCCAATTTCTATCACAAGACAATTAATTATATCAATAATACTTGTTATATTGTTTGATTTGTAATCATGTAGCCCTGCAATACAGGATTGCCATTGTTAGTAACAACCTGCAATCTTTGTACTGAGTTGACAAGGTTTTAGAACCAAGAGAACTGATCTGTCTCAACTTTTCCTGACTTGCCTGCAGCTTCGTTTCACTTGGTTTAGCAGTGACAGCAATTTCTCTAAAAGACCGGGTGTAGTGATCCTGACGGGAAGACCATTGCGCACCGAGGAGTTAGTGATCCACATACCAGTTAACCTGAGTGGGTGCAGCGTGTGCTGTGCTATGATGCACGTACAGCATGGCTTTCAGACCTCTGCTGGGCCGCACATCTCCCCTGGCTGCAGGATGAACGTAGCTGGCTAATTGTAACAGAGGAACGTGTGGGCAGCTCCCACTTGGCTAATAAACCACCCGCCTGTCCTTGCTGTGATCTAGAAGTGCAGCAAGAAGTTCTCATGTGAACATCCTTTTTATCTGATGGTAAAAATAACTGATAGAATTGCTTTCCATTAAGAAAAACCTATAAGAGCTCAATTGACCAAAATGAGGTAACATTTCCTTGGACAGGACCTTAGTGGCTCTGCCCTGCTTGGAGCCCATTTGATACCACACAACTTGGAGTTCCCAGCATCTGAAGGGACGTAAATTTACATATGCTGTCCTTATTGTCATTATACTGTTAGCTCCAGTAAGGAGTGTTTTAAGAGATAGTTTGCAAAATTTGAGTGCCTTTCTCACTCAGATCAGAATGAACCAACAGCTCCTTGAGGCAACACAGTGGAAGCCTATGGCTAATTAATTTTGCTTTTGTTTATCTTTGTGTATTACGACCACAGCTTTATACAGATAGCCGTAACGAGCAGTTGCTCAGTGTAGGAGGAGGTATTTATGACTTCAACATAATGACATAAACCAGAGAAATGCAGACCTGGTGTGACTGCAGAGGCCTGTAGAAGTGGAGACGCAGGATGCAGAATAGGGAAGTACAGGCCTGGGGCCATAAGGGATGAGGCACAAGCTTGACACTGGAAACCTTGTGGGTATCAACAACTTACCCATGGGCAGTAAAAGAAATGGAGGTTTGGAGCCGGTAAGAAAATGTTTTTAGGGGTAACAGAGAGAACAAAGAAATAATATGTAACATATATAAAAGGCACCATATACAGTGAGTTTGGACACAGCATGGAGCTGCAAACTGATGAAGAAAGAGAAAGGTGTAAAAGTGCATTACCAAACATACGAAACTGTCCCCAAGTGGATCCTAGACCTGGGAAGAAGAAGCCATCGACATCGTACTCCATGTGGTGAAGTACTCCACATGGTGGACAAATCCCATAAAACTCCGCCCAAGATGAAACCAGCAATCCTAGGATCCTGAAGAGCAGGGGAGGGGGGAGCAACTGAGAAGTGTGTGTAGAACAATTCTAACTAAATTGTTATTCCTTCTTTTTGTGTAACAATTAGATCTGTGCTAATAATGACTAGGCTCATAAGATTTCAGTTATACTAACAATTAGTTCTTGGCTTTACTTATACATGAGGTGTGCTTCATCTTTGTCTGTAAACAAGGTTTTGAGTGCAAAAGATGTATGCACTTTACCTGTCTCAATTTTCAGTACAGCTTCTCTTCCAAAACTGGCTATGCATCAGTAAGCGGGCACACCTTTTCATTGTAGATGCATGTTCTAGGCAGCGCTCCCCATGTTTAAGCTGTGTGCAATCTAACTTAACAGGCAACATTTCGGGCTTTTTTGGTTGTTGCTATTGTTCTTTATGCAAAATATGTGCTTCTGCTGCCACTGAGCTACATCACCTCTCCTCTCTCTAGGGATGCAAACAGTATCAAAACCTAATTCCAAACCTGCAACGTTCTATTACAAAAAAAATATGCAACTATCTATTACAAAAACCTGCAACAGTCTCATATAAAACAGGAGCAGTGTAGTACAGAGAGTAGTGTTACACAGCACCAGTGTTGAGTTAGACTTGTAAAAAGGGAGCGAATAATACGTGAAATAAGAAAAATCTACTAAAACATATTTACACTTCAGAGGTACACAAAACATTAAGAAAAAATTCCTTTAATGCTGCAGGTCACACCCTGGACTGGTGTAGCAAAATGTTATGTACATTTCTAATGGTGCAAAACTACCTACTGGATTTAAAGAAAGGCTCATAACCCAGCAGACAGTGCTCCTTTCCTACTCCCCTCTCTATGGCCAACAAATAAAGTATGTTCTCAGTGACTCTCCTTGCAGTCCTTGGCCACCAGGACACAGAGAAATTCATCCATTTCTGTCTGATGAGAGGAGACACAGAATCATAGACTGAAAAATGGTTGATGGGCTTAAGTTCATATTTTTTTTTTCCCCTGGCTCCTGTGGCTGAGCAATACTTGGCATGCAGCTTTGGCTCCAGTGCTATTTGTTCTCCTCTTAAACCTTTTTGATTTTTATTATATAATGAAAGTTTGGTCCTCTGTGTCAAATTTGTGCTATCACTTAATTTCTTACTCGTTCTCTGAATACAAGTTATCTCCCTTGTCTTTATTACCCTTTTGGGTATATATAAAGTGCAAACATGGCATATATGTGTTTAAATGTATGTTTGAACATATAAGTATATACTTACATGTAGTAAAAGCAGGGAAGAGAACAGATATTCAAAAGTTAAATTTATGTAAATATATAACTATGTAGAATGCATGTGTATGTGCATTTATATATATAAAAATATATGCAAGTGTCCATACACAAAAAACTGTTCATATATTAAAATCCAGTCCTACAGAATACCATTTCTTAATTTAACATGCAATACAAAGATTAGGAAAACATGTTGTGTTTATGATATGTCCTTATGAACAGCCAACATTTAAAACATAAATTTTCGGCCAGTTATTTTGTTTCCAAATATCTCCCATTCTCCCACAGTCTCATGTATTCCTTTTTATATGCTACCCATATATCTACTAAGTCATTCAACTTCAATTAAATCAATTATAAATCCCCACAGCGCCCTAATTAGTGAAATATACTTACCCAAATCTATCAATAATTATTTTGAACATCTCATAATATCACAGCTAGAAAAACACTCAAGTGAAAACTAATGAATTGCTATCAACAAAATAAAGAGATCCTTACATCTCAAATACCATCACACACACATAATTAGCTAATAAATTTTAAATAGGTAAATTAAATGGTGGGAAAATATCTCAAGAAAAAGTTAAGTGTTACCTGTGAAAACACTTTTACTCTGCTAATTTCTTGCTCTGTGTTTTCTAACACCAAGGCATTGTACTTACCACAAATATGATTAAATCATAGTTCACAAAAGTGAGAAGAAAAATAGTTTAGGAATATTTTTTCTTACAGTTAAATAAAGAACCATTATGACAAAGCAGATAGTAATACAGAAAAAAAAACAACCGAAAAGACAATAATAGCTGCAATTGGTGTAATTGTGCAGGCATTGTGTGTGATGTCTTTGCAGGAAAGGTTTGGGCATGTGAGCCTGAAGTTCTCCATCTTTGGCAATTCAAGAGAAGGTTTCACCACTAGGAAGACTTCTGACTTGTAATTTTTGTCACAGATAGTGTGAAGGCAACTGATTGTATCAGCTGAGGGCATGGAAGGGGTTGAAATGTGTCCTGGTCTTATGTGAAGGAGTGGTTTACAGTGATTATGAAGCAAACAAGGCTAGTGAATTAAATTACATATTTTTGTAGGATTGTGATTAACAAGAAATAGAATTTATCACTATTAGAAGTGTTCACTATATGAATGGGTAGATTAACAAATGTTCAGGTTTCTTTGTAAGAGTCAGAGGGATTTCACTCAAGTTGATACAGTCCTTATATTAACACATAATTGTGTTAATACACATTTGAACACTATCAAACCAGAATGTTCCTGAAATTATTATTTTTGTGTCCGCATCTCTCAAAGTTCCTTACTATTCTTCCTGGTTCCATTGCTATTACCTGCTGAGGGTGTAAAAATCTTTTGCCCAAAGGTAAATCGTAGATCAATATTCTCTGGCCACAGTGATTTAAGTGGAAAGGACAGAGGATGGGGCCGGGGGAGAACATTCCTTTCAGAAGCAGAAGGAAGCAATCTTCATTTAAAGAAACATTTCTAACTCAAAGCCTTGAAAATTACAGTGCCTTCCAATTCCAGTGTATCCTTCCTTATCTACTGCCACATCTGCCTGATGGAATCCCTTTTTCCATCAAACCTATTCACACCAAAAGACAACAGGCTACAGCCAGATTGTGTTAATGCAGGTACTGTACAGGGAGATTCTAAAATATCGGTCAAAGGAAACTATAGTCCAATAATTACATTTTCTAGCTTGAGTCAAACTTACTTCTCTTCCTCCACCCTTATATCCTGTTTTTCTAATTTAATTTTTCTAATTACCATTCTCAATTAAATTTGCAACTTTTTCCCACCTGAACACCTAGCAGATGAAATACACCATTGAAGACCATCTTAGTTACTTATCTGGGAATGAATTCTGTCACCAAGTTGTGCAAAAGAACCATACAATGTGACATTTGCATGCAAATTTAATAAAAAATTGACCATAACTCACTCAGGAGCAGAGTACTTGGACAGTGATAATTACCTAATTAACAAGACTGGTGGAGGAAGATAGCATTAAAGACATACAGTATTGTATATGAAAATAGACTGATTGGTCCTAGTCTCAGACATATTTCAGCTTTCTTTTAATAGCTTCCTGTTTGTCAGCAGTATCTATCTGAGGCAGCGTTAACATTAGAACTAAATATATGAGCACGAAGTTGAGTCTGAATATGTTACCCATTATAACTTTTCACTCTTAATTTGAAGGACAGTGTGATAATTTGATTCTATATTTGACAATCCGTAACAAATGAGTGGTCTGATTATTTTAAAATGAGAAACATGGTGGATCTGATTTTGTTTCCACTTGCAATGATTTTGCACTGGAGTGATACAGCAGATAAACTTCATTTAGAATGTCCTTTACTCTTTACAGTTTACAGCACTGTCCTCATCCATCCTCAGATGAATGAAATACCATGCCATAGACTTGGTCTTATCAAAAACAATGAAATAAAATTATCATTATTAGATGTACAACTAATTGCTAAAACCCAATTTACAATTTTCACAGTTTAAGAAAATCCCAGAGAAAGTGTCAAGTTTCCTTTCAAACTTTATTTGAGCGCTGACAGGCTAAGACAAAACTTGAGATAAAATGTGGAACAGAGACGGCAGATCACTAAAATGAGACCAGATGAAACAAGAAACACATTTGATGAGATAAGCATTGATTCATCATGAATTTTTTACGTGGGGAAACCATTAAACAACCACACAGGTTCTAGTCCCTAAAAAGCAGAGAACATTTTTTAATCCATGGTTTTCAGATGTTTTCTGAGCACAATACCTAAATGCATTTAATCATATGGTTAAGTTTTGATTTTATTGTTGCAGGAATGGGACTACACGCTGGAGAAAAAGATAAAATAAAAGAAAATAAGCCTTTTTTTTCCCTGCCTGAACAATGCTAAGATGCTCTCTTTTATTTCCCCATGGGAAGATTTTTTTTCATATCTGCCAGTTTGAAAAGGCATTCTTATGCACTATTATAGACTAGCTTCTCTGCATTGAATCTTTCATATTTCACACAGCATGACATAGTCCTATCAAAACTGATCAAGGGTATCAGAAAATCTAAAATCTCCTGCCATTCTCAACTGCTACTCTAAACCCATCAATTGCAAATCTGAAGACAGCAATGGTGCCAGTATCCCAAAGGAGGAGCTCTGTTCATGCCACCCATATATATTATAAAATATTATGTGAGACAATTGTTATTTATACAGGAACTAATTTGAAAAACATTTGAATGAGGGGAAAATGCACTTTTTTTTTTTTACACAGTCCTATGTAGATGTTGTTATACTAAAGCGTAAGGGATCAAAATCCTGTCATTTTTCTGTTATCAAGTCCATCACAGTATAAATTATGCACTATGTAGTTAGCTGTCCTGACATATATTGGAGTGGGGTCCAATCCTGCTAGTCTGCTAGTTCTATTAACTTAAAATTCTTTTCCATTCAGTGCTCCTTATATAAGATAGAAAAGAAAGAGAAAAAGCAAAAAAAAATAAAAAAGGGAAAGGGAAAACCAGTTGGTACTTCTCTGGTGAAAATACATTAAAGGCACTACAATATACACAATAAAGTATCTGTAAGTAGTAGAAAGTGTATAAGTCTAGGATGAAGGTTAATTGACACTGATTTACTCCTGGTAAAGCTGAGTTATTCTCATTGACTTGATCACCAACAGGAATCAGGAATTCATAGCATGGCTGTTTCGAGTATGAAATTATGTATAATAGATAAAACAGTGGAAATACTGAGTTTGCTATTTAAAAGGAAATAATTTAATAAAAAAGGGAAAGACTGTCAAACTAAGGAGGCAGGGGAAGGATTTGTAAAGTCACTAAGAAAAAAAGTAATTAATTTCTCTAGGTTAGCAGCATAAAAACATGTTTATGAACATAATCAATAAGGGTTTATATAAAACCTGGAGTAAAGAAGAAAAATTTGCAAATGTTATTCTTTTTAAGAAAATCAAAAGCCAAAAGGAGCATGAGGAACTTTAGGGAACTGTAAAATAAATAAAGAAAAAATATATAAACATGATGTCAACATGTAGGATATACAGTTATATAAAAAATCTGAATTACTCACACAAATTATGTAAGAACAGTTTTAAAATAGAGAGACAAATGGCTCTCAAGTAATTAAAATAATTTTTTTGTTCTTAACAGTTTGAATTCCAGCAGTTCCTAAAAGATAAAATGCAGAGTGAATTTTTATTGAGAATGGAGAAAAATAAAAAAGATGTAGCAAGCAGGCATTAACCATACACATTGTCAAGGCTAACATTACCAAAAAAAAGTAAAACTCAAAGCAACCATTCTGTAGTGAAATCGAAGTCACAATTAAACTGTGTGGCTGAGTTAAAGATAATATTACTTTAAATAAGTAGTAGGTCATATAATAAACTACAACCAAGTAATCAGAGCACAGAATCAGAAGTCTGAAAATTTCAATATTTCACCCAGTCCACCCCTCTGTTCAAGGCCAGATTAACTATACCTTGCGTCACTCCTGATAGATGTTTTGCTAACCTGTTCGTAAAGACATCCAGTACAGGAAATGCCAGGCAATCCATCCCAGTGCTTCTCTATACCTCTTACTATAATATTTTCCTTCATATCTAACCTAAATCTTTCTTGCTGCAGCATGCACCCATTAGTTTTTGTCCTATTCATCATGGTCATGAAGAACAGATTATTCTTTCCTCTCTGCAGTAATCTTGTTTGTTTTTACATGCTTGAAATCTATTGCCTTATTTCCAATCCTCCTCCCTTATTGATGCTAAACAACAGAAATTCATTCCATTTTCTCTCATAGGTCACATTTTCAGGACCTCTTGATTATTGACATTGCTCACCAGTGCAGGAAATCTTTCCTGGAATACTGTTTTCCCTTTACCTTACCAGTAATAGCATTGCCTTGCATCCTGTGCTTTGTAGGCCAAACCTCTAGGCCGTACAGCCTGAAAGGGTCTGGGGAAACTGTCCACTTTTTGTGCTTTTTTGCATAATGTGTCTGGTTCACAGCTAGCTTGTCATCCACTAGACCTAGAAATAATTTTCTGTAGAAGTCCTGGACTATTGTTCCTCATTGTGTATTTATTTCACTGACTGTTTCTGACTAGGATCATTGCATGAAACACAACTCAACAGCACAATGGTCTTATACAGACCTTCCTTCTAATTTGTGAGAAAAACATTGAATTCAATGCATGTTTTCTAAATCATGTGTAGTCCACCATTACTGGTATCATCAATAAATTAAATAAGGTGTGACTCTATTACACTGAATATACGACTAGTCCCAAAACCAGAGCAAATCTCTTTAGGATCTCATACAGTAGATCTTACATGGTACGGTTTCCCAAACAGCTTGTATCCACCTTTTAATGCTTTTGCATAGTTATTCATAAAAATGTAATCTGAAAGAGTGTCAAAAACTTTATTGTATTCAAGAAATAGCTTGTCTACTTTTCCCTTTATCCATAAGACCTGCAAGCCTGTCACAGGACGACATCTGACTGGCTTGACATATTTGGTATATAACAAATCCCCATTGGCCATTACACGCCTCCTTACTCTGTCCTAAGTATTTCCAAACAGTTTGATTGCTTTTTTCTTCAGCTGATATATAAAGGATCAGATTATTTAAATGTACCAGGAAACTGAGAGAAGCATCTGGTTTACTTTAACACTACTGCTACCTAAAAACGTCTCAATCAAGACAGACAACCTCATCTGTGTAGCATTCTCATTTTAGATCCTAAAGAAAACATTTGGCTTGTTTTGTATTACTTAGCTTTAAGGAAATTATTTGTTTTCTCTCATGGTTAAAACTGAGCATCATTAAATCTCACTTTGTTGGTTATTATTTTTTTTTGCTTCCTTTCATCTCTGACATGCATAAGGCAAAACCATGCAAAATTATTTCATAATGAAAGTAGTAACATCATACTTACATATTACATGGTGGCAATCCTATTTTATTCTTTTCCTGAATTAAGAAAATACTTAGAATTATACCAGAGCTGTGTTAGATTTCAGGGTTACTTAATCAACTGCATCCATTTTCCAACAGGTTGTATTCAATCCTGACATTCACTCTCAAAAGCGCTCTTTTGAAAAGTGAAAACATGGAGCACTTCAACATGATACAGAAAAGGAAAGTTCAAAATACATTTTAAATTCTGTCTGTTTCAGAGTCTGGTGTGGTCTTTCTCATGGACCTCAGAGCTGTGACTTTAATGGCTGGGCTCTTGTGGTAGAACAGCTTGTCATAACTTTGTGTCCAAGCAAGTTCTTCAGCAGTAGATCTGTATAACTATTACCCTGAAAGAACTGAGATTAGGATGATTTGCCTCATGCTTATCCACATAAGTCCATCCTTTTTATATAACATTTATAAACCCATTCATTTATGGATCACACATTTCCAGCTCTACCTCGTTTTGTTCTGATATTAGTTTTGAAATATTTATAAGTACAGACGATACTGAAGAGATAGCTGCAAGGATTTGCTCTTTTTAAATTTTAATTTACTAAAATCGCATGTAAAAGGTCATCATCCCTTTAAGAAGTCAGTATTTGCATGTGTTCATTTCAGTAATACACCTTCACAAATCCATCAGTCACAGGCCAAACAGAACATACTCCTGAAAATTTTCAGTGCAGCTAGAAAGCTGCTGTTTAAAAAAAGCAATAGCATATGGTCAAAGTTGCTCCAAGTAAGAAGTCAGTTATAACATGTAGTTAAATGGGAGGTTACCAGGTTGTCTGCAATAAAAAATTATTTTCTAATTGTAAGCCTTTAGTTAGCAACCCCAAGATTAACATGACCCAGAATATAAATTTGGCAGCGATCTACAAGATGCTAGTGTCACTGAAGCCTTATATGAAAGGCTTGACCTTCACTTCTAAATTCTTTCCCTGTGATTTGCAGTGTACATAGTTCCATAAGCCATCAACAGAGGAAAATACTAATATCTGTTAAATCTGTCACCACCACCTCATTGTGATTTTCTTGATTTTCCTGTTTTTTTCCCTAGCCATTGCCTGTCTATTTTGAGAGGAAAAAATCAAGTAGACAATCAACTAGTCTGGGTCCCAAGAGAGCTCTGATAAATTTATGAATGAATATAAGCTCCCCAGAGTTATTTATATATGTAACTCCCACTTTGGAGTTTACTTCAGAATGGAGACAATGCTCTGCTTCGCCAGTGGGGTCTGAGGTTAAACATGTTAGAGATTATGAAGCACTTCACCAGTGCGGTAATGGAGAAACTGACACATCATATGAATGTGATGGGCAAATAATATTTAGAAAAATTTGAAAAAAAATATTTGTAACTTTTAACCAATTGGGAGTAGAGCAGAAAAAATGTGAAACAAAGCTCGTCAGGTTGAGGATGAATCTCTCAGTCTTACAAGCGGTGTAGCATGTCTCTTGATATTTTGGGAGAGGAGAGGAGTGGACGGCATTTACAGGCAATTTCAGAATATATCTGTTCCAGCAATGTAGTGCAAGCTGTGATTTAGGAGCAGGTTTTTAAGGCCATGTGACCATCGTGTCAACTTGCAGCTCTATCCAGATGGCTTGTGCAGTTGAAGTCATTTGTGCCCACTCTGCTCTCGCTGCTCTTCAGTGAAGCAACTTGCCACCTGCAATTTAAACTGGCATTTTCATGGGCCTAGTTTAATCCAGATAGAAATGAACAATAAAAGAACAGTCACCACAAACGTATCCCCAGGTATTGGCTACTGGTGCCCTTATTCCTTTAAGGATGGATCTACTGCCCCTCAAGCCATTCCTTTGTTTCTGAGTGGGTTAATCAGCACTTAGCCTGTCTGCATCATCAGGGCCAGTTCTAACGTTGGCCATCCAGGCCAGTAAAAACCACGTCAGGCCAATTTCTCCAGAGTACTGTGCAAACCTATGCAAATACACAGGGTATATAGCTTTGTAGTGTTATTTTAAGGTCATGTATTTACTGTAGGGCAGGCCCATATGTTTAAATTTTAGAAGAGATTACTGATAGTCCCCTCTGTCATGTAAACTGGAAGTAACCAGAGCCACCTCAGAACCCTATCCTGAGTGTTTTTCTCCCCATGTAATATACTAATGTAAATAATTACAAAAGATTCCGAAGTGCCTTGCAAGTTCCACCAACCTACAGAAGGGCAACTTACTCATAGATTAAAGGAAGGAGTTAAGATTTTAAGGACAAGGCAAGGATCTCTTACTACCCCAAAAAACCTACCCGGATCCATACATACAGTCCACACCTCTCTCCATGTAGAATTCTTTTAAATGAGGTAAGTTGGCTGCCATCATGTGGTACTTACCTGTTGGCTGCCGTGCCCCTTTCTCCCCTTACCCTCACCGAGCTTCTTCTACATGTTCCCACCCCTTCCCCTGCAGTAGCCACAGCAGCCATCCCAACACGGATACTTTTTCACTAGGTTAGTGAACTGAAATAGCAGGATTCAGCAGGCACAGATGACAGCACAGTAAATAGCCATTAGGTTGGCTGTGTGGGACCTCAGCCTCAGATAAACTCCAAATCATTTCCCCATTAACCAGGCTTTTCCATTCCAGCTGGATTCTCTCTGCAACAAATAGCTATTAAAAAAGACAGCAGATGGACTCAATAGCAGTAATTTTGTTTTTTCCACGGGAAGGAGGGATTGTGGCCTAGTCTGGGTTAGGGAAGAGCTTTGCTTCAGCAGCACTGCATGTGAAAAAATGCCGCTGTTTCATACTGAAAGTTAGAAACAGGGCATGCGAGAGGAAATGCTGTAATGTGCTGTACCGTGCTAAGGTATCCTCTGTTTCACTGACATTTTCATGAGCTCCCTCTCACATACAAATTGCTCCATTAAATGTTCAAGCCACCATCATGCCATTCACAATTTGTTAAATTATGATTCATGGTTGAGACCAACTATAACTGTAATTTTCTAATTATTAAAATGGTAAAATACAACCTTTTCTATTATACAGAGTAACTTTATCTCTTATCATATAAAGCAGCAAGTAAAAAATCTATTTTACTGTAGCTAAGAAAAGTATAAGATACTCAACAGCATTCAAGAAGACACTAATCAGAATCAGTCACAAATTTGTAATTGATCACTAGAGCCTGAAGCTTCGCTAACCAGGCATTACAAGTTAAATAACCTTTCTCCTTTGCTTTTAATTGATGCTCTTCACTTTCTTTACAGTTAATTAGATAATACATGTGAAAATAAATTTTTGTTAAGGGTAATAACATTAAAATACTTAGTATGTACTGATGAAGAGATCCTGACATGCATGATGAAGAAATACTGTGCAGCAAAGGTAACATCGTTGGTGGCAAAGAATCTACATACACAATGATGGTGTAAAAACTGTAAAAAAGAATTTAGGTTTTGCTCAGTGTTTCTTTGTTTTGTCCTCTTCCCCTGAGGTAAATTGTTAATGAGAGGATTATAACTTCAGAGTCTGCAGCTGCAGCAGAATGTGTGAGTCATACAAACGGTAGGGGCAAAGACACCTTGATTGTTTTGGCTTGTCACAAGGCATCCAAGAGCTATCAGGCTGGGGCACATAGGCGAGGCTGGGAGATCTGGGTTTGCTCAAACTTAAGAAAAAAAGACCTTACTGTTGCCTGGAACTACCTAATGAGGGAGGGAACACAGAGATAGACTCTTCTATGTTGTGTAGTGATGGGGTGGGAGGCAGCAAACAAAGCTTAAACAATGAGAGACTAGGAAAGGCTTTTTTAACCGTGAGGTTGGTCCAGCTCTGACAGAGGTTGTCCACAGATTCTCCATCTTTGCAAGTATTCAAAGTGGGGCTCAACGTGTCCCTGAGCTGAGTGCGCTGATCTTGCTTGTCTGTGCTTTGAGCAGGTGGTTGGGCTACAGAGCTCCAGAGGTCCCTTCTAACATACCTGCTTCTTCCATTCAAGGAAAAGATGACCCTGAGTACAAAGCTGAAGGTAGCATGATTTCACTCTTTGTGACAGATGAATTCTCATTGTGCCCACCTCTGTACAAGCAAAAGGTAAGGTAATGTTCAGGCTTAAGCTCTTGCTGGGTGCTGCAGGAAAGGGAACAGGTACCAGCAGCCTATGGGAAAGTTCAGGGGTCTGGCAGCAACGCACGACTTTTAGCAGCTATTGAGTTGCCCTAGAGCAGCACTTCTGCACTTCTGCTAAGCTGATGCTTTTCTTTGAATGCTGTACTGCAGAGACACCTGCTCAATTAATCTTGCAGAAAGAAGATGGGTTTTCTAATTCCTTTAATCTATAGCAGTATCTCTCACCCCAGGCAAATATGCTGTTTATCCTGCTCTCTCTTCCCTTCTAATTTAGGACTTGAAATAATATCACACTTGCTGAGATTTTTTTCTTAATGCCTTGGCAGACAATGAACTATGACTAGTACTGGGCAAAAAAAAAATTACATGCATACAACTGAATCCTAGTAGTAATAGTAGAAATTAAGATTCTACAATAAGGAAGAAATTAATGCATTGCCTAACACATAGTCTGATGAGAAGTGTAGGAATTCACATACTGACATTGTTTATTTGTATGAAAGTGTATATATTTATGTATGTGTATATATTATTTACAGAGATAAAAATGTTTCCCCTCTAGAAACTGCGCTCTGAAAAGGTAGGTATAGAAGAAATTGTAGGTGCATAATGATGAGAGGCAATGCAGAGTGAGCAAAGAGGGAAAACACGAAAACTAAAATGACTGCTGCAAACAATGACAAACCCTAATTCCCAAATTAATATAGTTTCCTTTATCCTTTCCTTCTACCAAAAAAAAAAAAAAAAGTACTATGTAAGAATTTTTGTAAGGCTAAGTTACTGGCTAAAATTAATGAGATTTTAATCATATTTTAAATTAGAAATTGTCCTCTCAAGAGGAGAATCTTGTTTGCATTGAATTTAGATGGTAAGTGGGGAAAAAAATTATCTTACTAGTGTTTGTGCCCAGTCCTCAGAGGGCTCAGGAGCCTCAGTTTTGATTTGCTTTAATGGCAGTGGGAGATACTAAGTGCTTTGCGGGACTGGATTCTTTCAGTACGATATGTACAAAACAGAGTAACTTTGATATAAACAAAGTAATTTTCAACTGTTTAAATAATCAGAAAGTCCTAATATGCTTAAAGAAACCTGAAAATATGTTAATATTAGTACCTAGGCTTTCACATTCACACTGATGTAAAGTAATTTATTTAGCGCGTGGATAGGCAGTGGTTTTTTTGCCAGAAGAATAGCTTACAAAATTCTTTGAGTCATTGACTTCCGGGAACGATGCTTGCTTCTAGTTAATTATGTGCCCTGAGGGTTAAGTTTATCAAACAACTCCTCTCCACCCAGTGGTAGTTATTTCCCATTTACTAATGTCTCCTTTAATGCTAAGAATTTAAAATTAATTGCTTTGGGACATCATTGGTATAACCACTTTAATACTGGGAGTAATCTTTTTTCTTTTTTTTTTCTTTTATAAATATATATACACACATGTGTTTTACTAGGAGTTTAGGAATTCAAAATCTGACTTCGTAACTTCTATGCATTTTAGTTTGAAGCGATTTTTTACGTATGATGAGATGGAGAATGTCTGCTGTAACCTTTGAGGAGGAGAAGTTAGTACCAGAAATACCTATCAAGAGAGTTCTATCCTTCCATTTATGTCCCTGTGTATAGAAATAGTATCATGGAAAAGGAACAGCTGAGCCAATTAACTTAATCATCCAGACTGCCCCACCTACCCTGCTTCTCCTAGTTTAGACAAGAAAAACTCTTGCTCTTTCTAATGCTCGTGTAGCAACACTGCTCCCTCTATCTGTCTCCAGGCCTTGAATTCAGTATCAAAACTAATTATTTGTACCAGGTTGTGTAGTTTATGCTATCTTTCCTTTGGGCATATTTCTAGAGGAGGAGAAATCAAGGGGGATAAAGATCCCATGCTAATAAAAATAATAACAGGTTTTTCTATGTACTCCCTGGTTTTATTTATTAATTTTTTTTTCTTGTATGTGTTATAGCTAGCCAAGACTTCATAACGGGAGTAGAATTCAGAGTTTAGCTGTCTCCTCTTTGCAAAGCTTTACCCAGTCTGGAGATTGCACTGGTTTTCAATGCAATGCTGTTACACAGGCAATGGTAACAGTGGTATCCACACAACCAGTAACTATAGGGATTATAGTCAGAAAGATCAAAAGCTGGGTGTTGAAATGCCACAGCAGTACTGCTCAAAGGTTTTGCAGAAGATATGGGTTTAATTCTCCCAAACATGGCACTACCACAGGAAGTATTATAAAAACTGACTCAAATGAGGTACCTAGAACAGTTTCTCTAAGAAAGCATGCCAGAGGATACTGTAATATGAGGAGAGGAGAATGTGTTTTATTTGCAGTGAGATGATTATCAACATCTCATTGTATGCTCTTAAATTGTGCTAGAGTGATGCTTGAGAAGAAACATAGAAGTGACAATGTTTGAAAATACATTGAGGAATATTATGTGCGTATAAACAGCAACTTTAGAGCTATAGGGAGTTTAAGAACAGTAACTGTTGCAGCTCCATTACTGCCGTTCTCTCCACTGGTAGTCCATCACAATGTTGAATCTTGTTTCAGATCGTGATAGAATAATTTAAAAAAAAAAAAAGAAGAAAAAAAGGCAAGCAAAAAGGCTTTCCGAAGTAGGAAAAAGGTTAATTGTGCACTTCAGACAGGAACTGAACATGAATAATTAAATACAGGTACTTTGTCATCCACTTCTACTTATGAAACCTGGGGACATTTTGAATAAGTCTGTGTTTTTAGAAGGATTGAATAAAATTATTTTTTAAGTTATATCCTTTCTTTAAAATTTGATAAGAATCCTACAGCAGGATAAAATTCACCATTGAATGCTCTGAGTTTTATCCTGATGAAAACCAGCAGTCCACATCTGTGCTACAGTATTGATTTACATTAGCTAAAGCAATAACGGCATGAATGTATTCCAGTACCTTTAAAAAAAAATCAATTCATATAAACCAGGCACATTTTGAAACTCTAAGACTCTGTATCTAAGCCTCTAGAAGGCTATTCAAAGGATCTTACGTACATCCCTATTCAGGGGAATGCAACTAACATTTATAAACGAACATTTATAAAAGGATATATTAAACTAAATCACTTGAGAGTTGACAGTGACAGTGCTTTTTCTTTTTTTTTTTTTTGATTGCCTATGCTGCAGGGCCATATAGAGATGAACAACACATTGGTATAAATTCATTCCCATGGAATTTCAAAGTCTTGTGATTGATTTCTACTATGTAGGCTCTCTTACTGTGTTCCTCTACTTTTTAGAACTATTTAACATATCACAGTGACCTGTAGAGAAGCAGGGTTTGCAATGAAAGAGTACTGTTCGAAGAACCCAGTACTTGTGGGTGTCAAACACCAGTTTTCAGAGAAAATAGTCTTCCACAGTATTATACAATAGCAGGATTGAAGGAGTAACATGGATTCTGTGGTGGCAAAGCGTAGCAATTAACATGTGTGGGGCTAAGCAGCCAGATGTTAAAATGTTTTCTGACTTTAAAACCTCATTTGTAAACAAGCAAACTTAGGAAAGACTGAAAAATGACAGTGTTATTTGGCAATATTCACAGATTGATAGAAGGATTTAAGTGGGATCAAAAGGAAAACACATCTGGAATTGACATAGACCAGCCTTGTGGACAAAGCAGATCTCATTTCAAAGCTGTATTAAGTTGTTCAGAGTTTTCTGTAGCCCACTCCTGAAATTTCCAAAAATGGTGATTCTATAATTTGTGGGTAAACTGTTTCTGTGAAAAGTGTGTTGAACAACTCTGACAAATTTCTTCCTTATGCCCAATTAGAGTTTCCCCTTTTGCAAAAGGGGACCGTTTCATCTTGTTCTTTTGCTGTGCAGCTCTGAGAAGAATCTGTCTCATCTTCTCTTTAGCCCCTATTTAAGTGCTGTTAGATTCACCTCCTCACTTTTACTTCTCAAGGCCAAAAAAGCTCAGGTTCATTAGCTTCCACTCATGTAATTTTACTCTTATTTATTCTTTATTTATTTCTTTATTCATGTTCTAGTAGTGATGATCTTCAAAAATACAAGGCTCTTAGATTTACAAAAGGGTAATAAACTGAAATGTAATAAAAGGTGATTGCTACATTTAAAGATGCACAACAAAAAGCATAGCGATTAAAATCATTATATAGAGATTCATTCTTTTATTTTGAGCTCTGGGTACCTGTTAAACAGTTGTATGTTTGTGGAATCAGGAGTTTTTAGAAATGTGATGACATTTGCCCATTCATTCTGGCAAATGTATACAGCAGTAATTCCTTTTAATTACTTTTGTACATTTTTCTTTCTTTCATTAGTTCCCTTCAAAAAACCCCACAAATTCGCAAGGTCAGGAAGTCACTGCAATATTTTGTTCCTTTTTTTCCTGTAGTCTTCAATAATCTACTCCCCAGTTGACATTGCTAGCCTAGTGTGGAGAGCTTTTGTAAATTTAGCTTTTGCTATCCTTGCTACTTTGGCAACGTTGTCAGAAAACCCCACGCTAGTGTGCAAGCCATACTAATACAGTTATGAAACAGAAGCTCTGTATCATGGACAATTTCTGTTGAAGGTATTATGTTTTCTTGCTGGACAACCTGCATTTTTTTGATCGACTTTCATTCCAGGACAACACACTAACACGCTTCAGCCTTGATCCTGAGGCATCAAATATTTGTAGATTTATGTTTATCATCTCTGACTTTGTTGTCAGCTAACCATATTTGAAAAAAAAAAAAATTCACAACATTTCAACTTTTCCTTATGCTCACTGATTTTGTACTCCTTGTAATTCTGTTGCTCTGCCCCAGTTTTCCTCTGGTTTGCAAAACAGAATGGTGAACATTCACACGGTAAGCAATGGCATTGTCTGGTTGTGTCTACTACCTGGCTGCCGAGACCATGGTTATCATTGTCTCAGTGAGCCATGGGTGCTCAAATTCTACTCTGAACACAGCAAAAGCTGGTCTCTGGGCTTGCTAGAAAGTTGCTGGTCTTCACTTCACACAAACAAGTAATTTGCCCACAGTGACGATGTTGCAGAATATTCATATTCTTATGGACTTTATACTGTGTGTCTTGCTGGTTTTAAAGCCTTATACATCTAAAGGAGTGCAGGTTCAAAACTACAGCTTAATCACTTTTTAACTATGCATTTCACAGTATTGTTTTTTAGTTTTGAGTTTGGTTTTGGTTTTTTTTTTTTTTTCCAAAGTGAAACTCATTTTATGCTGTACTTGCACTTTTAAAGCTTGAGTTCCATTGAATTATAGTACTTCTTTTTCCAAAATGATTTTGTTAAGGGTGTTTGCACACAATAAGAAATCTAGCAACCATTCATCTTTTGATTTCTATTCTTTATTCCCTTAAAAGACTAGTTAGAAGATAGAACCATGCAAAAAAGGAGCAATTTCTGGTGTGCCCCCTGCTTTATCATCATGAAGGATGTTCTCCTTTTGAACTGGTGTACACTAATAGTACTCATATATCTCAAAACAGAATAATATACAACTGCTGTGTGATTATTGGTAAACCAATTTTTAAGATATTACTGCAATTAGCAAGCAAAACTGTGAATCACACATCTTCTGCTGTAGGGATCACTGTCTACCGCAGAAGTCAGGATCCACTGGAGCACCATGCAGATTTATCCACATGAAACTCATTACAGCCAAAGTAACTCTCTCCAAAATAAGTTGTTGAATATGAATGCAGTGTACAGTTATTAGAACTATAAGCATATTCTCCCCAGAGACAAAGCATTCATAGTATCTTCCCAGACTGAGTTTAATTTTTATAAGCTGGAAACCACTTGTTATGTGTAGTAGGAATATCAATGAAGACGCACCAAAACACTGAAAAACAAAAACGCTTTAAGAAAAGATCACCTTCTCCTTGAGAAATTCAATTCATCTGAATCTTCTTTTGCAGGAGTGGGCTTTTGATACTTATAACCCTCTTGGATTACGAATCATGCTTGTAACTGACAGCTGAATTCTCACAGGTGGAAAAGGTCCCTCAAGACTCTAAGGTCCTTGATTGTCTCTGTTCCCGTCCACTAGTACTGCAAACGGAAGTCTTTACTGCTTTCAGTCCCTCTGCCATCCAGCAACCACTGATGGGGGCTGGAAACTATACTTGCTGCTTTTTATAGACCACTGAGGCTCAAAATGAGACTGACTCAGGAAATCATTGCTTTAAGAGTGATTTATACAAGTTTCAAAGTTCATTCAAGAAATTGGTTTCATATTTGGCAGGTAATCCTGTTACTACTTTTTATTTATATAATCACAGCATTTATGAGCCTGAGTGATGGAGCAGCACCAAACAGTGTGATGCTGTGTGAACACAGAATAAAAGGCGGTATCTCTGTCAAATACCAAAAAGAGCTACTTTGAAGTGGCACTGTGGCCTGTGTAACACTTGTGAAAGAAAAAAAAATATTCTGTTCTTGGAGTAATTCTGCTCTTAAGACAGGTAAAGCAACTGTTTTCAGCATGTTCATGCCATTGTTATTTCGTTGAAATGGATTGCATAGTTGCGATAACACTTGTAAGAGAACTAGTGAAAAGAATGATCATCTGAGCCTTAGTGCTCTTGCTTTGGGTATAACGCGCATGTTTCTTTTTCTGCTTTCTTACATGCCTCTTAAAAATATGGAGCTTAAATACTACTTTAGAGCCCAATGGGAAAATTTAGAATATAGATGCTTAAATCCAGATAAGCAAATCAGAAACCGTGTATGATTAGTTGCAGAGTACATTGCCTAAATTTTGGAAGTATGACTTTAAATTTAGGTACTTTTATCTAGGGCAAAATATACAAAATTCTCTTTTCAGATAGAAGGCAGAAAAGGACCTTGGCATATTTAAGTCCTTGAGGTACCCAAGTTTAACAGACACTCGCAAATTCCATGGGCAGTGTAGAATCAAGCAGGAATAGTTGTCTCATTTGAAATCCTAGCTAGTGGTGAATATCTCCTGCATGACAGTTTTAAATTAATATTTTAAATTCCCTACTGTTGTGCTTAGTCAACGTGCTATTACACAGAGAGGCTTGCATGTTGCCTATATTATTTAAGTTTTACAGTCCAGAGAAAAGAGTTAATTGAGAAGAGAGAGAGAAACCAAGCAAGAACTGTGCTGTGAGCAGGTTTTCAGCAAGGGAGGTAAAAATACAGGTCCTGCTCTTTAGTATGTTTCTACTGTTTTTATCCAGATTGCAGATTGTTAAAAGAGGATGCACACAAAAAAGGAGCATAAACAGTAAAGAATGTTAAATTGCATCACTGAATATCAGTGAAAATCTGTGAAAGCCTTGGTGGTGATATTTGACTGTCTGTAACAGGAATTTGCCCTAATATTAGCCTGAATGTCGCTGAGACTCCAATGAGTTGTAAAGTCACATTTATTTGAGTGAGGTTGCGGTGAATGAAGCTCAGTTAGTTCATGGCAAATAGTTACTGCTGAACATCTTTAAAACTTTTAAAAAGGACAATAGAAAGTTGGAAATGTGAACTACAAAGTAAGGTATTCATTCAAACATCTGCAATGCCTTTTTTGCTTTTCCTTAAGGAGAGAATAAAGTAAATCCCAGTGTTTCACAAACTTTGTGTGTCACAGTAAAGACAATCAAAGATTTCCTTTACATTAGGAAAAAGGAGAAAAACTAGTTGAACTGGAGCAGTATTCCATAAAATTTAATTTGTCATGAGAATACTATTGTGCTTCCTGAAAGACCAAGCAAAAGGAACATGCAGACATGAAAACAAAAGAGCAGATAGGAAACAGGGCAGAGAAGGCGTATTTTTAATCTCCCTGCTAAGGACAAGCAGGCAAACCACATAGTATTACTGGCCAATCAAAGATCTAGAAAAATTTTTCCAGTATTAAATTGTTTCTGATAGCTGAATTTTAGTCACAGATTCACAGTCCCATTGTATAAGAGACCCTTTTGCCTGGTTAAGGCGGACTTTTTAAACAGAAGGCAGAATAGTGAACTAAAATAAAAATCAGTTGACCGGAGAAACTGGCATTGGACAAGGGACAGAAGAGGAATACTAAATCTCACGTTATCAGGCACCAGGCAGTAATGTCTGCACATTTCATCAGAAACTCCCTAATTCTTGTTTTGTAAAAAATAGAAAACAGGATACAAATCTCTCCAGGACACTTAGATATCCTATTTCTCCTCAGTCTTCTCTTTCTCAAGGACATCTCTTGATATACAACCATGAAGTCTTAATTGTGCTACACTGTCTCAGAGAATTCCAGGAAATGTTTTCTCTGTTGCACCCATCTGTTCTCCTGGAATTACTGCCAGAGAAAAAAAAATTCTTGCCCATCCTCTGAAGATGGTTATAGTGTTCTACTATTTCATTCATCAGTTAATCTTAATTTCAGATGCTAACATCATTTGTGGCCTATGTCACAGTTAACAGGCTTCATTTTGACAGGTGTCCTTGGTGGTATTAGCAGGTCATTTCCTTGTGATCAATGTCATTTCTCAGTCTGTGGTGCTTGTTGACTTCTAAGGAGTTAGTTCTGCATGGTGGTGTGTGCGAGCTTTATGCTTCCTAGCACAAACCAGGGCTCAGACTTCCATACAGCAGCCCCGTGTAATCACTACTTGTCAGCAGGACAATGAAAAGAAACGCTGTGAATTGTGGGGATGAATGCTGAGAAGAGGCTGGAGAGCAGTGAGGAAAGATCAAAGATTTCTGCGAGTGTGTGGGAACTACAGGCCAGCAGATTTAGCTGAGGGGATTGCGCAAAACTGCAATCTGTGACTGAAGAATATGCTAGGATCCAGAGAGAGAGAAAGCGCATTTGAGCAGGTGGTGGAGAAGGGAGAAAAAGAGAACCAATAGAGCAAATGTGAAAAATATGGGCGCAGGTATTCAAAATGTTATCCTTCTTTGTCCTTGGAGTTTCCTTAAAAATAAAAACAAAAAGTGGCATCCATAGAGTAGGAAGATCTTTTAATGAATAGTTTTATTTAAACACTTTTATTTTTCTGTAATGCTATGTCTCCTTGACATTCTTTTTTGGGGGGTAGAATTTTTTTTTTGTTTTTCTTTTGTTTTTACTTTGACCTTTTTCTATAAGACGCAGAGAAGGTTGCAAGGGGAAAAAAAGTAACATCTTGGTTTTGGAAAAGTTGCAAAGACCTGTTTGGAACAGAAAGAAAGAATCATTAACGTGTGAGTGGTTGTCTTTTCACTTCTTTGCCATGTCCTTTCACTGCTTTGCCCTGTCCTTTTACTTCTTTGCCATGTGCTTTCTTCTGCTTTGCAGGTTGGGAGAAAAACGAATGTAGCAACAAGGTTGTGTCCTGCTTGCATTCGTTTCAGCAGTGTGCCAGTTTGTTTTGAACTAAGTACTGTTCTTAGAAGTCTGTTATTTTGTTCTTTAACTGCCTCAGCACTGTTAAAGTTGGTGTTTTTCTCCCAGTTTGCTCACGTCCTCTTTGTTTGGATCATCTTTAATGACTTTCTTAAATGCTTGGCCTCCTCTAGGAGCCGCTATCATCTAACCTTTAGCTTTTGTCCCTTCTTTAAATGTATGTTTAGAAGTTTATTTTTACTTTCTTTTTTTTTTATTCATCCCTTTTAAAGGCTATTTAATTAAAAGTTTTTCAGTACATTTCAGATTTTCTTTGTTGTGTAATATAAGCCATATTCCCTGCTGCATTTCCCCGAAGAGTTTTTTGACCTTTGAAGCTGCAGTTCAGAATAAGATTATCAGGCATCTCCTGGTTTGGGATGCAGAATTTATATTCCATCCATACTTATGACATCTAGGTATTCTGCTGCTCCATGTCCACTGAATCAGGCAGTGCTGTTGCTGAATGTTAATAGTCTAATTTAATTATTTAGAGTTGTTGGTGCTGGCCACTTTGTTCTGGATACAGCCAAGAGGACAAATGTTGTGATGGTAATTAGGGTACCTGCTCTGTCCCAATGACACTAAGGCAGGTCAAAGTGTCTTAAGAGCTGCCCCAATTTGTACTGACTGATAAATACTTTCTGAAAGAACATATCTGAATCCACTTAAGACTGTTCATCCTCTCATCTACCCCTCCCTATCTCCATAGCCACTTCTGGTAAGTAGCAGAGGGCATGCTGGAAACTGGCTGTCAGCATTAGAGCTCCGTCAGGTCTGCCTTCTTTCAGGGTATGGAGGCAGAATGGGAGAAAGTTTAAGCATATCATTGACAGTCCCTGTTTGCTTTGCACTACTAACTGTTCCAAAGGACAGTATTACTGCAGACAGTAAGGGTGAAAAAAGGTTTGTTTGTAAAACATTTTGAGATGCCTCTATACTCTTTCTCTAAGTTGCTGCTTTCATAGACATAGAGTTAAATGCACAAATAATCCAGTTCAGATATGTAATTCTGTTCAGATAACATGGCTGCCCAAGTAAGCAAGGACCAAAATGGATATTTTATTTTTCCTTCTGCCAAACTTTTTCTGTAGAACTGGGAAAAACTCAACTAATTTGTGTCTCTTTTGTCTTTCTGGAAGTAGTACTGCAGAACAATATTAGAGAATCAAAAGCAGAACAGGAATTATTCTATTGTCATTACTTATTTATTAGCTGCATACATGGAAACCCTGCGGTGAATATCAGTCCAGTAGTGACAGTCTTTTAATCTGCTTGTTTGTACATTGAGCACTCGGAGCCTCTGGCCAGGCTTTTAAAAGTGATTTTGACACTTGAACAAGCAAATAGCCACCAAGGTGCACCAGGTAGGCAACAGTAACATATTCAGAGCTGGCACTAATCTCCCTGCATGCCTAAACTCCCTAAGGCGTCTGTGTTTCTACAGCTGGCATTTTCAAAGAAGCCTAACTGTTGCTGCCAACAAACGAGCTGATGAGAGCCCTAGCACAAGTGGAAACCCTGGGGGGCATGGGAACAAGATTTGTAATGTAGGCAGGAGAATTTCTGTCTTGCCATTAATGTCTGATTTCCTAAGTGTCCTCTGAGGGTGCCGAAGATGTGTTACTTGTCATGAATGGAACAGACAAATAAGATAGACCAGCCAGAAACCTCCTACTGGCTTGGCATATAAAACGTGTACCTGCAATCTTACATCTCCTCACAAAACATGCGCTGCATGGGCATGAGGAGGAGCAGATTACGTGACAGGTCATGTGGCAGGGCTAAGCTGCTGCTGTGGAAAACATCACTGATACAACATCTTTCTGTGTCCTGCCAGCTCCTCTCTTCTGCTCGGACAGCTTGTGAACATGTGAGCCTGCCACGGCACTGCTGCTAGACTCGGGGACGACGGAAGAGCTGGGTACTCGGATAAGAGGGTGCCAACCTGAAGCCTAAAGTATGGACTGTGCTTAGTGTATGTGTTTTGCTCAGCTTCTGGTGGTCGATGAAGTCCATGAATTTTAGAATAAGTAGCAGAAATTCTGTGTTGTCTGTTCTCTTCCACAAATGCATTATTTGAATTGTGGGAAGCGGTCTTAAGCTCAAAGCAGGGTTGGGAGGTATGCCATCTTCCGACTTTTTTTGATTGCTTTTTGTTATAGCAGCATTTAGCTACTGCCCCTTGGAAATAACTGTTTTAGGGCAATGTGAGAGAACCTGTGTTGTAGCACCACAGGAACTGGAAGCAGCATCTATGTGAGGATGCAGTGGCTCCTGTCTAGTACTTGGGAATCACTGCCTTGTGTATAGCAATATGTCTGTTTGCTGTCTTTGCCATACCGTGTCCAGCTTCCCTTCCTTTTAATTTTGGGGAAGTCCCTTGTAATTTTCAAGGATTATTTTTATACTATTCAAAAGGTTCTAGCAGCCAACTAGACATAACAAGAGCTGTTGATAATTTTATTTTCTCTATGTGAAGAGCATTTTTCTCTGAATTTTGTCAAAGATTTGCTAGTCTTCAAAGCTGTCACTGGGCAGCGTTTTAGCTGATGGCCAGGCAGCAACAATGGAATGAATGTTGTTGGTACTGGGGCCTCCTATGGAAGGTATAAAATGTACATTCATTGAGTCTGCAAAAATAATTCTTAATGTTATTTCAATGTTTTTTTCAGTCCATGAACAAAATATTTTCTCTCATCGTGCAAATATAAATATTTTAGTATTTTTTGAAAAGCGGATATTGACCGGAGAGCAATGATTCCTACAAAGATGTAATTTTTTTTTTTCTAAGTCATTGACTTAAAATTTCGTTCTAAGAGATATTGTAGATGTAAAAAAAAAAAAAAAATAAAAAAAACCAACCCCAAAAATATTAAGTGAATATGTTGACCATTACTCATCTGATGTAAACCCAAGAAAAATTAGAAAATTTTTTTCTCATGCTTGTGTTTAAAACAAACAAACAAACCCTGATTCAAATCTAGGAATTCCAAGTTGCAGCCTGTGGCACATTTTTATAATTGATTTATGAACCTCTGAATTTCACCTGTAGAAGGTCTTTGTGGCCTGAGGTATTCTTCCTCCTCCCCTTCTTTCCCCTGCCGTTTCCTCTGAATTATTTTATATCCAATTTAGATTCTTTTTCAGTGGGATATTTCACATATAAATTTTGCACTGTTTTAAAATCTTCTGTTCTCTGATGTATATTTCATGATATTTTTTATTCTCAAAACCCCAAGCCTTCTTAGACAAAGTCCTGAGCACAAACTACAAGCCCCTGTGGTATACCTATCAAACGTAAGACAGTGACTTTCCAAAAGGACTGCCCATGTTTTTAATGAATGATCTGGTAAGCAAAAAGAAAATTTTAAACAATTTTAAAGACAAAAAAACCCTATAAGGTAATAATTCTCAGAAAATTCCAAACTATGATCTTATGATAACTACAGTTGTGGAAATTTAAGATTTTCATAGTTTCTTGACAAGGTCACTTCTATTCCTAAACTGTCATCTGGGGTCAGTCTAATGAATTCAGCAACCCCCTAGTCTTGCAATGAGGGTGAATAGCAATAATTTTTATTGGCAAAAGCTCTAATGTTAGGGTCCTAACCTTGGACTTGAAAAAGCTGAATTTGGTGCTGGTTCCATCTCAGTGTTCCAACTGAACGTGGACAAGTCACTTTGATGAATACACACCTATCCTTATGGGGATTTAGGTGTCTAAGTTCCACTGAAATTAGGTCTTGAGTATCTCTGCATCAACAGATAATCACTCACTGAGAATTACTATATTTATCTCCTTCAAAAAGTGTTAGAGGATTAATGAATTAAAATTGTGATAACAGTAACAATCAAAGTCTTAAAACTGAACCTTTTTTTCTTTTTCATTAGAATAAATGGGAGGCTTGTAGTTGATTTTAAAATAGATTAGCATCTAACTCTGGAAATTTAATAATACTAGTCCAGTAAGTGAATGCATATCTGATTTAGGTGTAAATGATGATGCGTTCACGGGTCTAAGCCTTAGGTCCTGGTAGCTAGTTATTGTCTACTGATTTCAGAAAGTTGCTTCAGAGTTTGAAAGCCTTTGCTCAGAAACATCAGAGTTAAAAAGGCTGTTTGACTTGTCAGCTTGATTCAGGTCAAAGCCAAACCAAAGAAGCTCTATCCCTCTCCCTCACACATCGTCCTACCTCACAGTCTCATGATCTTTCACATGTCAGAATTTGCAATTAGAAAAGGGATTAAAAAGGCTGTTGGGAGTCAAAGCTTAAGGCATTCCTAATTTGAACAATGACACCGTTCCATATTAATTGTGTCACAACAACTTCAATATCAAATTTACAATTTGCACATGGAAGCTGAGTGACCCCAACAGCAGATCCTGCAAAGTTAGCCAAGGATGTGGAATTCATTCTGCTCTTTCTTTTTTGGCTATTGCCAAGAATTTCTAATGTAGCAAATTATGGGTGACAAATGTTGTGTTCCTTCACACCAATTTGTTGTCCTGAGTGATATTGCTCTGATATTACTGAGGGAAGAACTCGGACATAGCAGATAAGAATTTTGGTGTGTGTTTAGCCCAGATAGGGGATCAGGACCTTGGGCTGGGTAAACTTCTGGTCTCTTACTTTTGAGTCTAAATTGTGCTAAGTAACAAGTCAGATGTCAGATAAAACTGAGGAATAAATAGTTGAGCAACAATTTCTGTTCTCTGGCAGCCAATTACACAGTTATGAAGTTGTGTAGGCTTAAGCCATGAGTTTCTCTCTCTACAGTAGGACAGAGCACTGTCCAGAGAATGAGGATGCAGTTGACACTGCCAGCAGATAAATTGATCTGTTGAGCTCCACCCTGGATGGCAAAACTCCTCAGAGTCAGGTATAGCCGTTACCACCATAAACTGCTATTTGTCACTTTGTCACTGATGAGATTTCCTGACCACTCATCAGTCCTCTGCCACTGTGCAAAATCAAACAGGCTTGCTTAAACCACTGTGGGTTAATCTGACCAGTCTGACGCCACCACTGCTGGCTAGAAACATTCCCAGCAGTGAATGGCTGAGAAGTCCAGCCAGTAAATGGTAGGTCCTTCAACGGCCTCACATCTATATTGGCCAGGAGACTCCAACTGCAAAATGGAACAGATTAAACAGCTGCTGAAAGTGGTCTAAGTTCACTTGCTTGGCTTTGAACCAAAACGAATCAGGAGGGATCACAGGGTCACATGTGCACTCAGGAGTTTTCGACCTGGATTTGACATTGTTTTCTCTCCTCAATCCAAGATATGTGCACCTTCTTCCTGAATATCTGAATTTCATTTAGGTTGGGATGCACCCTTTTGGAAATCTTTAATATCATAAAGAAAGATGGATTCAATCCTATTTTCTCCCTGATTATACAGAAGGCCTAATCCTAAACACAAGAGGGCATGAGAGGATCTGTTCCTCAGAGCAGGGTGTGTAGATAAAGCTGAAATTTCAGTCAAGTTGCCGAAACAGAAAACCCTGTCTGCCCAGCAAGCTCTGTGCTTTTGAGACAGCACTTTCTCGTCCTTCTGTAGCTCTACCTGCCCTTCTCAATTCAGGGGCTTGCACAAAAGCCTTTTTGCCTTTTATATTTTATCAAGCCGTTTCCCACAGTGAATAAGAGTATCTGCAACAACAGGGCTCAGTCTTCTGTGTAACTTCCATTTTTGTGTTCATGTACCTTGAATAAGTAGGGTTTCTCTCTTTTATGTTGGTGTAAATTGGAAAGGGAATCAGGACGAATCAGTTAAAATCTGTAGTAGTATAAAATGGGGTCAGCAGTGGGCTGATAAGAGCACTTAAGTTCATAACAAATTTGTGGAACTGCTACAACAAGGCATATTCAAATACATCAACATCACTTGTCAGTGACTTTGTTTGAATTAGGAATTCCTTTATGATGTAAAGGGAAGGACTAGCACTCTTCTAAAGCCCAGAACCATTCTTCAGTGACTATTTCTTCAATGTGGTTCTTTCTTTGGTTGTTTTAAAAGTCCTTTGGAAAAGACCTCTCTCCACACTATTCTTACCATCTTTACAGGGTGTTAAGAGGCTTTTTCATATAGGAAGAAAGCTTTCTCCTCATTCCTTATGTTATGGATGAAAGCATAGTAATTTCCTACTCTTTTGTACTGAGGAGGTGCCAGTTCTTTTGAGCACTCAGTAAGAAAGACACTGACACTCAAAGCTTGTTAACTAATGTATTGATTAAAAGATGGAAAGTATAGAAAAGATGACAGCAATCTTACATCCTTCCTGATGCTGGGAATCCCAGCTGTTGCAGCACTGGGCAAGCACCTAGTCCTACATCATTGCCCACTGCCCAGAGTTCCCATCTGCGGTGAGGTTCACCAGCTCTAAGTTCATTAACAGTTTTATAAAGTCTTGTTCACATCACAGATTCATCAATCACTGATAGCAGTCAAGTTTGGAGTGTGGACCTAGCCTTGAAGAGTCCTTTGGACAATATGATTTAACACCCTTGCCTCAATAAAGTTACAGTTCCCGAAGAGGTACAAATCATATTTCAGGTCAATGAGACAATGTGCTATACTTATGTTTGAAAATACATTGAATACATGTACATTGATTAACTATGCATTTATTATGCATACATTGAGCAATTATACTGTTTTATAGAGCATTTACATGGTATCCATGATACCAAGGCATGCACCTGAGTAGTCATGGATACTCTGCCACAGATGTTTGGTAAGTGGTCACAGGCTATTCAAAGTGCATTCATATACATGAGAAGGAAGCAAGCATGCAGATCACTAACTCCTCATATGACAGTTTTCAGGCTGCCTCTCCAGACCTATGTAATTTTTAGCAATGAGAGTATAAAAATGCAAATGCCAAACAGAGTTTTCAAAAAAGAACATCTAAAATCATGGAGGTGGAATATGGTTTGCATAAGAGTACGAACAACGGGAGCTGCTTTATTTAGCTAGTATAAACTCATTGAAACTATAAGAAAAGTCAATGTGTTCTTCAGTGATACTGACTGAGGAATATATAGTCACCCAAACTGATGAACCTTATAGATTTCTAAAGGCATTAGCTTTAAGCGTGTATATCTAGCCAGGAAGAATGAAAAGAGAAATAGGTAATGTTGGTTGAAAAATGAATTCATCTTTGTTGAACAGACAACTTAAGAAAGGATATGAAGTTGTGTGGTCAAGAAGGAAAGACAGTTACAGTCAAAATAAATAATGAAAACTCACGGTGTGAGGACAAGTAGAGGTCAGATGCAGACATTCAGAGGGGAGGCAGGCTGAGAGAAAGCCTCTTTCTAAGTATTAACAGTAAAAAAGAAAAAGCAATAGTTCAGTTCAGACACATTGTTGGTTAATCACTAGTGTCATTCTGAAGATGACTGGGAAGTACAAGAACATTTTTCAACAATCTCTACCGTGTATGCATTCAAATACCCTGTTTTAGAAGATCTACTGTGTTGAAACTGACTGATACTAGAATATACGACCACTGAGCCTCATGTCTAGTGAAAGTAAAAAGCAGAAACTCACACATTTGAAGAATACAGAATTAGATGATCCTGACTTCCTCAATGTAGTTTGCTAAGTAGTACCGTGAGGCTTCCTTTGAGGACTTAATGTAAAGCACAGGCTTCATTCCTACCTGTGACCAATACCCACATTCACAAAAGGAGATCATGAACCTTTGTCTAAAATAAGAAAGTACTATCTTGGAACCACACACAGAAGTTCATGTGTATTTTCTACTCTACTGGTTATTTGGGGAACTAGTGCTACAAAGTCAATTTGTCTCCGAAGATATTTATCTGATCATTTCAGAAATGAGTATTGTAAAACTGACAAGTTCTGTCCTCATATTGTCAGGATAAGCTTACTTACACCAAATTTGTGTTTCAGTCATTGTTTTTCATCCAGATGTTACTTGCAGCTAGTTGTTGAGATAAGGAGATGTTGCTTCATGCTTCTTATAAAATAAATATTGAGTTATCACTTTCTTTCTGACAGTTAAACTTGTGCTGCCTCAAAATATGTGTAAGCACTAATAGGCTGATTTTAAATAGGATAAGAATAAATCTTGCAGGGCTCCATAGTTGAGGAGGTGGATGGGGGAACTGTTGTTATACTTTGAGTTAAGTTAAAGGAAAAGCTGATACCATCCTTTCCTTGCATGCTATTATTTCCTTGCATTACTGCAGAAGTGGGGCCAAAATATCTGTAAATAAGTATTACTGAACACAAGGTAAGGTCCAACAGAATGAGAACCACAGCATTTCGTCACCAATTCCTGCAATAGAAGGACCGATCTGACCTACATCCTCATAAAACTTTAGGGATTTATAATTGATGTAATTACCTTCCCTGTACAGATTTCATACTGTACGAAATCACATGTAAAGGTCTTAAATTCTTGTCCGACATCTAGAAGAATCATTAGAAATTAACAGAGCTACGGAACTTTAAAAATATTTAGAGTAATTATTTAGTCCACAGATTTGGAAAGTACATGTGAGATAGAACATGTGTGTCTATTTGTTTTCTTGTGCAAATAAGATATATGTCTGCATTTGAATGAAGTGTGAAATATTTATCTCTGCATTTATGTAAGCTAAATAGGGTTATTTCTAGCTCAGGTATAGTACATGAATTCATTTCTGAAAGCACTCTGTACCATATGGCACACTTTATACTAAATATTCATCTATGAAAGAAATTCTGAATATTAAATTAAAATTATGGAAAGTGAGAAAAGCTATTAGAATAATAATGACTATTTGTTTTCTTTGTATCTTAATACAGGATCAAATAATTAATCTGCTTCAGGTACACATTTAAATCAGTTACTTTCAGTACATCTCGGGTTTGTACCAGTAGATGGCACTGCGGGAATAATGATGGCTGTTTGGAGGACGACGGGTGTTAAGTACCTCATATTCCACCACACTGACTACAAAACAATTTTTGTCTCCCACTGGTTTCACCAGTTTAATCCTGTCATACTATGAGTCAGATTTTCCAGGCCTACTTACTACTGCCCGGGAAGGATATACTGAAACTGCTGACACCAAGTACTTAATGTAGTTTATGTTATAGAAATAGTAATCTCCTATATTAAATTACTTGCTTGCAGAAGATACCTTTCCCCAGCAAGTTTTCTGTCACAATATTTACCTACATATCATCAGCTCACATGTTTGCTACTTGGATGAGCTGTCTAACTGTCACTGTGATCACCAGGGCTGCGAATAGTATTATTCACAGCGAAACTCAAGTCAGCGCTTCATCTGCCAGGCTACCAGGGAAACTAGTCTGTTTTCTGAAATGAGTGTCTTCTCCTTCTGTCCAGGTACCACTCTCATTTCCGCAGCCCAGGAGCTCGCCTAAGGAGTGAAATGAGCTCTTCCTGAACACCAGTGTTTGAAACTCATTCTGGGCTCCAAGAGGCAGGCAGGCTTCTGTCCACATCACATATCATCACCAGCAACAAAGATTCTGAGGGCTAAATTATGCCCTTAGTGGTACCTGTGTGATTGTTTTGCCTGCAAGGCTTTTGAACAGGTGTAGCTACTGGGATTTAGCAAGCAATTTTGCCAATGATGCTCTAGATGGAATAGTATCCAGCTGTCTCAAATAGTTATGTTACTTCTGCAGGGCTAAGAGAAATAAAAAACCAGTAAGTGTTTATTTTTGTCACTAAAGCAAGTAGATATGAGTCTAAAAACACATGAGATTCGATCTATTCAGGAAAATGGTGCCAATGATACTATAATCCTCTTCTGCAGAAAATTGTTCTTCACTTTTTTTTTTTCCTGATAGCTGGACTTTACAATATACTAAACGCATCCTCTGATTGCCTTTGAAACACTTTGACCACCACACCTCTCCTTACGAAAGGTTTTCAAATTGAAAGATTGAAAATATATTATGTCTACTACCCACTTAAAGGGTAGCGCAGAAAGCTGGGAAGCCTGACAGGGAATTAATTACAAGCAATAATGTATCAGAGGAATGAGAAGTCGAGGACCAGATGTTTTCTGCAGTAAGTACATATTCTGGAAAATAAATACTTTCCTTTACCACAGAGCAAACATTGGCTACAAAGCACTGTGTCCAAGCCTGTACTGAAAGAAGGGGGTTTGTGGGATGAAATCTGTCAATTTGAAAAGTAAACTACCCACAGTATCTGTACTGGATTAGCAGCCTAAATGGCAGAATGAAGCCTAATTGGGCCCTACAGCACTTCTGCTGATGGATGGCAGGACTAACATGCCTTCATAGGTGGAGGTCAAAGACCCATCTAAGCCCAAATAGTTCAGTGGTTTAATTGGTTCAGGCATACTGGCTTTTCTAGCCAGCAAAACACAAGTGTGCGATAAGGACAGCACTGTGATTGACTGCCCTGGGCTCCACAGAATAAGCAACGAGGCACCCATTTATGGCTGGGTCAAATGATGGCAGATTTCAGGAAGAATTCAGAGGTATTTTCAGCTGACAAGACTGTATCTGCAGAAGGATGCTGTAACGACCGTCATGCAGCTGCTGTATCCCCTGTGGTATCACAGTTCCAGCCGCAGTCCTGCAGTCACAGCCTTTTGCCACCCACCGTGGCCAAGTCACAGCATCATTTGTTGATCCCTGATTTTGGGATCAGATTTATACCTGGCTCCATCTGATAACAGATCCCAGAAAAGCAATAACACTCTGAGTAAGGTTAGAACGTAGGCAGCGCCAGCTACCGTCTCAGTGCTCTGGTATGTCTTGTTTTGCAACAGAGATGGTGGATTTTGTCCTGTTCTGCCACTAAAGACCCTTCCCATATGAAAGATAGACTGTGGACTGGGGCATAAAAAGAAATTTACTTTTTTTTGGTCCTGAATTAAGAAAGTAGGCCAAATAAATATGCATAATATATTTTCAATGTAATTTTATTTTATAAATGTAATTTTATTTTGCTTGATAGAACCCCAGAAATTAATCTCTCATTGACAGAAAGTGAATTACATAAATATTTGAATGTTTGTGTCTCCTTAGTTGTTTTAGAAACTCTTTATCTACTACACTACACAGTGTTTTATTAACTACTCAAAAATTAATTAGGAGAGTTTTCCTATTGTTCATTAAATGTAATCAGAACATATTGAAATTTCTGAATAACACATACACAGAAAATTACAAAACAGAAGATGCAGTATTTCAAAAGCAACAACAATAACTTTCACTTTTTACTCTGTATGTTGATGTACAATATCCTCATAAAATGCTGCCTTCTTTGTGATTCTTCTCTGATCATTAAAAACAGGTTCTTTTCTTTACAGTTAGGTATACAATTTCCTCAGGTATAATTTCTTTACATAGTATTTAAAACCAGGAGGAACGCAGTTCCTATAGCCTGGTACAAGCTACAGGAATGCTTCTGGTGATCACTGAGCCGTGGTGTACAGGTGGACATCAGCACAACCTGGAGAGAACCTTCGTTTCTCTCTGCTTTGATGACTCCCTCTTTTTTAAGGACATTGCTTCTTTCTAGTTAGAATTTGCCTCCTCTCTTTTGAATTCCTGATATGTGCAGTGTTTTGCAGCAAATAACCGTTATAGTAGTAGTGTTTTTCTCATTGTGCTTTCAAGCCATTTTTTTGACTCAGTTAATGCTGTAGAAAGTCTGGTCTCATTCCTCCAGCTTAAGGACCCAACCCTCCAAAACATTCAGGTCTATCCTATTTCAAAGGGTATCAACAGCTTTAGAACTGGTATTTCCAGCTCTTGAATTAATTTAATTCACCTTACCTTTCTTTTTCAAAAGGTATTTACAACTGAACTAAAGAATCACCAAGCTAAAGTTAAAGCAAAAGTTATTCATATTAAAGGAAGGAAACCCACAGCATTTTGAATTTCCTTACCAGATAATTTTTGGACTCACTCATTGAGGATCCTTGTCTACTTGAAGTATCACTGCAGGGCATCGAATCAGATCTGATGTTTATCTAGCTCAGTATCCATAGCGATGACCCAGTCCTCATGCATTCCTAATATTTTTGTATTTCTAACTGAAGCTATACATCAGGCATCTCCTAACATTTGAATTTTTGCGGTAGTGGCTAGATATTTTTCTAAGTTGTCTTGATGATCAGATAATTAATTTTGAATCTTGCTGAGGTTTTTTTCCCCTTTTCTTCAAAGGTAGTTTCCATTTCCATTCGATGAAAAAACACTAGGGTTTTTTACTATCATCATATTGCCCATCTTCTTTGCTTCTCTAGGCCCCTATGAAGAAGCTAACAGTACAGCATGGGCTTCACCATCCTAAGCATCTTTGTGGCATCTGCAAAAGTTGCTTCTCACTACTCATCCCCTTTCCAGATCATTAAGCATCATGACACATGCTCTTTCGCCTTGAGGCTCCCACTATTAACCTTTTGGTAGGATTGAAAATTGGCCATTTAATCCCACTCTCTACTTTCTGTCTCCAAGCTAGGTTTTGATCCATGTTGCAAATCTGGGCTATGACACATTCTGGTGAAGTCAATGGAGGTGCTATAAAGCTTAAAGCTAGGTACGTGCTCAAGCTTCCTGTTGAACTCCAGTAGACAGAAAAAGTCCTAACTTCTAAACAATAAAAATGGGAACAAATATTTCTGGTTATGGGAAAAAATATTTCTGAAGTAGAGGTTCCAAAGCAGTATGAAAAACTTTTGGGGGTATTGTCAGTTTTTGCATGATACAACTGTCTGCATGTGCCTGTGGTAGTAAACTGTCTACTGCTTCTACATTCCGATACTGAGAAAACCATTGCTTTCATAAGAAAAATCATTTTCCTAAAGGTTCACTTATATAAAACTAAGGCTCACTATTTCATTATTTGAGGAAAGAAAAAGAAGAAGAAAATGCACTCAGGTTTTTATAGTTCATATGGCAATTTCAGTATTTCAATGGCAAATGGTTTGTGGATAACTTCAAACTCAACAGCTACCCTACTGAACCATTCTTCTCATAAGCTACCCTGCCTCCACCCTTGCCCCTCATCTTTCCCATAATAATTCCAAAGACATCTTCCATGTTCCTAAAGAAAGTAGGTTTTTTTCCTTTGTGCAGTTCGTTTCTTATGTTGGTAAAACATTTGTGAATTGTGTGTATTATATGGGACTTGAAAACAAGCTTTGTTGGGATTTTTTTATTAGAGAATATTTTCATTCTGGAAAAGTAAATACATCTGTGATGGCCTAACATTTCTGAACTGTAGAGTCAGTCTTGTACCAAGAAAGGCTCTTCATTCCAGTGCATTAACAGGACTGTTAAGTTGCAGAGCCTTATCATGCTGGCTCTGAACTCTCCATCCAATTACAGTGAATCGGTGGATGCAAGATACTCTTCTGTGTCTGAATTTTCAGTACCAGTACACAGGGGTATTGCATCTGTCTCTTGTTCAATTTCTTTATGCAAATTGTGTTTTGTTTCATTTTCTAATATTATTTTCATTGTTTTCTGGAGAAGTGTATTTCCTTTCTATTTTCTTTCTGTTTTCCTTTTACTTCCCCATATCTAAATGGAAATTCCTCCATTTCCTACAGTAGGACAACTTGTATAACCCAGTGCAATAATGTCTTTCTGTAGGAAAAAAGTTAAGATCTTATTATAGCCAAGTTGCTATATTTCATATGTGTCTTTTGACTGACTTGTATGTTCTGAGAACTCAGAACAGGCATTCTTCACTCGTGCTACTTATCCCTTGGAAACTAGCAAAGTGTAACAGCTTCACTAAATTTTAAAAATCTGGTAGCTTGAAGGATAACCTCAGCTCTCCTATAACTGTCAACTCAGGTAGTCTGGCATTTGGTAAATGGAAAAAGTCCCTTCTCTTATACCTTATATTTTCACTATACTTATTAATAAGATCATCTATTTTGAGACTGTATTTAACATTGTATGGTTTTGCCTAGAGAGGAGGTACTATTAAAGGACTTTGCATAAGACCAATAAATGACAATGATTTTAACCTTATTGCCAGCAGACACCAAACCCTCAGAAGTGCTAGGACAGCTCTTGAGAAGGATCTTACAGATGTAGCTTTCCAAGCCACTGAGCACGTATTATGCGATGTTCTCCTGGATAAACTTCAGCTGTATGGATTTTTCATAAGTCTAAGAAAAAAACCAACAATTTCAAGGCCCAGAGACTTCACACTTGGGGGCTGAAGGAAAGAAACTGTTGATCTTTATGATAACTATGCCCAGAAACTGTCAGCAAATACAGAGGGATTCCTAGAAGCAGATGCATGCAACTTCATGAAGGCAGAGGCCACTAGGACAAGCAGTCATGGATGTGACTTGATTCCGTTGCATTTCCATAACTCAAGAGAAATGCTTATCTAACTGTGCTTGAGGGAAAGCATAAGGTGAAACTGCATATGTCTGTGGGCTGATTGTTTTAAAAGCCCTTTGCCTGCTGTTTTGTTCCAATTGCTGAACAAACAAGCAAACAAACCTTCAAACAACTTTGTTTTAACAGCTGCTGATCAGCGCTGTGGCACTGGGATTTGAGGACGTGAGTATCAAATGTGCTCACAGGGGTAAGGATTTATATGGATGGAAAAAAAGAAAAAAAAAAAAAAGGCCTTGTATCTGTTTTGAGACATGTACTCAGTGTTTGAGATGCAGCCTCTCATTCGGAGACACTGTTAAAGCTGGGACTGTTAAAGCTGGAGGGCTGATAAAGCCAGAGAGGGACTGTGTCACTCACTGCATGCCCAATTTCTTATAATCGTTCCCTCTCTTGAACAGTTAGGCACAGGATACTAGGTGAAACACCTTGGTATGACCAGATGTGGCAGTGCTTTATGCTCAGTTTGAATGAAGAGTATTTAAGGTATACCCAAAGATAATTAAAGACACCTAACATTTTAGGAATGTAGTCGGAGATACTGAAAAGGCAAAGATGCAGGTAGAGCTGTAACAGTGGTAAAAAGGAAAAATACTGTTTTGACATTTTCTGTTAAGGCACACTGGTACATACGTTTCTACTCCATGCACTGCCTCTACTGTTTGAGTTACAAAGCCTCATCAACCATAGCCATTCACTTAATAACCTTGTAATTCCATATTTCACACACATTTTTTCTGTGTTCTCTGCATTATGTTTCTGTAAAGCCTTATCTGTTTGGGCCATTGTTCCTCAAAATAGAAATGGAAGAAGGATAGTATAATCTAGTACTAATGCCAGTTCAAGAAAACGACATACTACTGGAGAGTGGAACTGAAAAACTGCCCATTTTCCTCCCCACCAGTGAGCCAGTTCTTCAAACAGATATCTAAAGCAGAATATCTAGCAATACCATGAAGCTAACCACCGGGAGATTAAAAAATGTAGCTTTATCACATTTCCAGCCATGTGCACTCAGAACCTGCATCCTACTCATAATTTATAAACTATTTTTGACTTTTATCCTTTTCATCTAGAGCTGGTGTACTTTAAAGCTGGTGGTGGAGAAAAAGAGTATTACTGAAATTCACAAAAATGGAAACATAAGTAAATATGGATTCAGCTGAAGTTTTTCTCAAAGTCAATATCTCCTTTTAGATTTCTCAAATAAATGTGAAAAAAGCTGCTTTCTATGTTCACAGTAAAGGAGTGAGGTATCCATTTTAACTTACCTGGACTCAGCTATAATACAAAAAACCACTTCCTCTATGTTCAAAGCTTTCTATTAACAGAAAATTGGTAGCAATTTGAGAAGATGGTGGTATGTGCTTCTTCAGAAGGAGCAGAACTGACCAAAATGATGAATGCAGAACAAGGAAAGACAAATCAACTTCTTAGGAGATAGAACTGTAGTGTAACTAAAAAAGGCAGCATTTCTAAGGCAAGGAACTATTTTTGCAAATTTGAACATGGTCAGTTCACTGGAATGAAAATATTTGGCAGCCCAGAAAGCCAACCGTATCCCGGGTTGCATCAAAAGAAGCGTGGCCAGCAGGGCACGGGAGGTGATTCTCCCCCTCTACTCTGCGCTTGTGAGACCCCACCTGGAGTACTGTGTCCAGCTCTGGAGTCCTCAACATAGAAAGGACATGGAACTGTTGGAACAGGTCCAGCGAAGGGCCGCTAAGATGATTAGAGGGATGGAGTACCTCTCCTGTGAGGATAGGCTGAGAGAGCTGGGGCTGTTCAGCCTGGAGAAGAGAAGGCTCCGGGGAGACCTGATAGCAGCCTTTCAGTATCTGAAGGGAGCCTACAGGAGAGCTGGAGAGGGACTCTTTGTCAGGAAGTCTAGTGATAGGACAAGGGGTAATGGTTTTAAATTGGAAGAGGGGAGATTTAGATTAGATATTAGGAAGAAGTTCTTTACTGTGAGGGTGGTGAGGCACTGGAACAGGTTACCCAGGGAAGTTGTGGAGGCCCCATCCCTGGAAGTGTTTAAGGCCAGGCTGGATGGGGCTTTGAGCAACCTGCTCTAGTGAGAGGTGTCCCTGCCCATGGCAGGGGGGTTGGAACTTGATGATCTTTAAGGTCCCTTCCAACTCTAACCATTCTATGATTCTATGATTCTATGATTTTGGGAAGTTGGAATCTGGAATCTGATGCTATTCTTTTGCATAGTTCACCATCACACTGCAGTACTCAATGGTATTGCTTAACCACTGTCATGCTCTAGCCATAATGAATTCTATTGCACAAATTTCACTTACAAATAAACAACTTGTGGTAAATGAAAAAAAAACCCAAACCAAAATCAAACCCTTTATGCATGCAAATTAAAGATGAGATCCAAAAGATAATTTGTATTTTGTTTACATGGCAAGGTTTTGGTACCGGGGGGGCTACCAAGGTGGCTTCTGTGAGAAGATGCCAGAAGCTGCCTCCATGTCTGACAGAGCTAGTGCCAGCCAGCTACAAAATGAACCCACCCCTGGCTGAGGTGGAGACAATCAGTAACGGTGGTCGCACCTCCAGGATAACATGTTTAAGAAGGGGGGAAAAAAATGCTGTGTAACAGCAGCTGGAAGAGCAGAATGAAAATATGTGAAAGAAAGAACTCTGCAGACACCAAGGTCAGGGAAGGAGGGGGAGAAGGTGCTCCAGGCGCTGGAGCAGAGATTCCCCTGCAGCCCGTGGTGAAGACCATGGTGAGGCAGGCTGTCCCCCTGCAGCCCATGGAGGATGGTGGAGCAGATATCCACCTGCAGCCCGTGGAGGATCCCATGCCGGAGCAGGTGGATGCCTGAAGGAGGCTGTGATCCAGTGGGAAGCCTACACTGGAGCAAGCTCCTGGCAGGACCTGTGACCTCATGAAGAGAAGCCCATGCTGCAGCAGGTTTGCTGGCAGAACTTTTGACACTGTGGGGCATCCACACTGGAACTCTCTGTTCCTGAAGGACTGCACGTCGTGGAAGAACCCATGCTGGAGCAGTTTGTGAAGAACTGTAGTCCGTGGGAAGGAGAAGGACCCACACTAGAGAAATTTGCGGAGGACTGTCTCCCATGCGTGGGAGCCCACAGTGGAGTAAGGGAAGAGTGTGAGGAGGAAGGCGTGGCAGAGACAATGTGTGATGAACTGCCCATAACTGCCATTCCCCATCCACCTGTGCTGCTTGGGAGAGAAAATCAGGAGAGAAGTTGAGTCCGGGAAGAAGGGAGGAGTCGGGGGAAAGTGTTTTAAGATTTGGTTTTATTTCTCATTACCTTACTGTGATTTTATTGTCAATAAATTAAATTAATTACCCTGAGTCAAGTCTGTTTTGCCTGTGATGGTAATTACTGAGTGATCTCTCTGTTCTTATCTCGACTCACAAGCCTTTCATATTTTTCTCCCCGTGTCCAGCTGAAGAGGGGGACTGATAGAGCAGCTTGGTGGGCACCTGGCAGCCACCCAAGGTCAGCTCACCACACCATTGTGTGTTTAAATCCAAAAATGCAACAAAAAGAAGTTTCTTCTGAATACATAATTTTGAATGTCTACTCAATAAAAATTTCAGACGCCAAAGTTCTGCCACAGGGATTACCAGCTTAGTTCAGTGGAGCAGCTCAGCCTCCACCATTGTCCCTTTAGCCTCTTGGGGGTCGTCAACTGTTTGGGTGCCTAAATCTTGTGGGGGAACGATTGGGAAACTGTGCTCAGATAAAGACTGAGATAAACTAACAACCTTGTACTTAACACACAGTGCAGCAATTGGATTCTTATTCCTCCAGTGATGACAGTGGTACTGGTGGCCATCTGGGATAATCTGCGTTCCCATAATACCTTGGGGACCAAAATACTCAACCAGAACATCAGAGTCCTGGTCTGCAGTTGCAGGTGCCCTTGTCTCAGGCAGGCAGCAAGCTATGCTGGGAGCGACTGAGCCATCTCTAGGTCTCTTTTCATAGCATCTCAGCTGTGCAATGAGGGACTCGTGGTGCTGATAGAAAAGGGAGGAGAACACAAGATGAATATGTTTTTGTAGTACAACAATTTTTATCCATTTTAAGTAGTAATGCTGTAATACAAAGTATTTATGCAATCCCTAGAGCTGGGACCATACCCTACCTGCTTATCAGTTGACCCAGACCTCTTACCCAGAATTATCTTCTTAAGTACTTCCATGCTACAACTAAAACATGGGCGTCTACAGAATTTATTGGGGCTCTTCCTTGAACCAGATCCACAACAGTCTTTAGTCCACTTATATCTATTAGTTTAGTACTTTGCTTTCCAGAGGTGTGCAGGTTGAGTTTCTTCCTTGGGCCTCATGTTCCTGCCTGTAAGTCCCTAGGGAGAACTGATCTGGGATATATTCTCCGAATGCACCTGTGGCATCTTCAGAATCAGCCTCTTCCCAAAAGACACAAAGGACAAGTAATGTTCTCTGAATGGAGGTAGCAGGGCTCTGGTATCACTACTTTGGTATTTCAGCTTTACCCTGATTGACGCCAACTCTTCATTTTCTTATCCACAAAGCTAGTGGTTTTAGGTACAAAAATAGCTGATTATTTCTTTGTGTTTCTATATTCCACTATTACTCCAGCGAATTTTAGTTTTTCCTGCAAAGCCACAGTTTCAGTAGGAGGGGATGATACTTTCCTTGTCACATGCAGAGAAGTGTCGGCAGTCTAATATTTAGGACACTCACATAGGAGGTAGAAGATGTGAGGTTAAATCTGCTCATGCTGAGCAGAAAAATGACTTTGGGTCTTTTGTTTGCAGAGCGAATGCTCTGATCAGGGAACTATAACACCAAAGGTCAGCAGGAGAACCACAGTTTCTCCATTTGAAGAAGGTAGAAGCTGCACCTGCATTTTTTGTGCAGCCTGTGTCTGCTACGCAAGCGCTGTGTATGTATAGCAAGATTAGGGGCTTTGTGGGATATTGGCATGGAATCAGCCTGCCCCCCATATCCTGACATGATTATCTGAGTCCCACAGCCCAGAGTTTTGTACATGTGCACTGATGCAGAAGTTGGGGTGCTTCCAGGAACTTTCAAGTCCAACAGGGACATGCCTGTGGCCCTAAAGTGCTTCCAGGACACAGCTCAGCAGCTGAGCACTTTCTTGTCTTGAATTTTTAACAATTTTTTTTTCTCTGCAATCCACAAATCCATTTTTTTTTCTGACCTGTTGAGTTTATGCCCCTCGCTGTTTACAGATCTATTCTCCAAGTTCGTGAAATGGAGGATGGAGAGGAACTGGGGCCAAGTCGTTGCAATGCATAAAGAAACTAGACCAGAGAGTTCTTTATTTCTTTTTTTTCTCCCCTTTTGCCCAACTTCCCACTTTCAGCTACTGAGGTAGTACTGATATGAACAGACATTTAAGGTCATTTACAGCAGGGTCCTAGAAACAAGGACAAAGATAGCAGTAATCATTGTTTTTTTATTGTTATCTGAATTGGTATTTTCCACTTTGTTTTGTAGAGTGCAAGTTTTCAGTGAAGCATCTCATAGTATGATTATGATCTTTTCATCTGCAGAATAACCTCTGCAATCAAAAATCAATACTCATGCAATGGGCAAATCAGACTGTTCCTGCCCACAAGTATCTGCAGCATTATGTTTTAAGCAGCTGTTGATTTGCTTTGATTTGGAAAAATGGCTTGTCTGCAGAACTGTGTATGTATTTATGCACATGGTAGTTTAAGCGGTAGTGAAAAATGTCAGAGCTTTAAAACCATAATCTAAAAACAGGGATGGGAGAGATTTCTAGTTTCCAAATGACAAATGACATTTCCACTTTTAGTCTCAGGAAAGAGTACTTCTATCTTGTCTCACAGTGGAGACATTTTAATAGAAGCTGTTTTAAGGGCTTTTATGAAACTGTGTCTTCGCTAGTTGAATTCCTGGTAAACATTGCACCTGGTTTTACAGACAAACAGCTATTAAGAACAGTACTACCACCATTAATAAAAATAAATAAATAAATAGATAGATCCTTAACTCATATTTCTGTAACACTACAGAATGAATAAGTCCACAAATATTATGTTTCCCATAAAGTTTATACTGACTGTCATTTGGGATAGCCGGGGTAGATCTTCCATTAATATGTGTAATGACAAACTCAAATTCATGTAGTGTTCAGCGCAAAACCTTCACCTGTATTTTCCCTCTCTTCACATCTTAAATCAGAAAGAAATCCAGTAATGTGGATGAATGGATGCATTCATGATTCACACCTGAAAAAGCAAGCCTGATGCAGACTTGGATCAACATCGTATTAGCATTAAGAGTGTACATAAATAGCAGCACATATGGAAATAATCTGCAGTACAGAACAAGAAAAACAGGAGTTTATTCATCTTTAAAAATCCAGGAGCTATTTATGTATGCCATCACTTGCAATTTTATTTGTTAGATGATATATACATATACATACACTTATATATATATATGTATGTGCAACAGGCAGTGTAAGGCAGTGACAACCTGTGCACTTCAGATAATGCACTTTGACTCTTTTCAGACTTTCAGAGGTTTCATACACTGATCTTTGAACACCCAAACAGAATTTTTGCATGTCCTTTTCACCTCTGGGTACACATGCAAACAAATGCACACAAACCCCATAATAATTATTTTTAAAACACAAATGTTTACAGACAACAGTGCCTTGACACAGACCTAGTGTAACTGATACTGGTTCTGTGAGCATCAGGCAAGCTGCTCATTCTGATGTTACCCAGAGTTATTGAGTTCGTATGTTGGATTTCTATATCCCAGCACTGCTACTGGACTCTCTAGGTGCCAGTGTCTGGCTGTCATCAGTGCTGGAACCAGAGTAACTTTTGGTATAATGAGAACTTTTTTTTTCTTTCTTTCCCTTATGATTGTTGGGTTCCTCTGCAAATAGTGTGAATTGGTGAGAGACAATCTTCCAGCAATAGTGTCCAGTTACCAGCACAGCTGGCATCAGCAGGACCTGGGGAAGGCAAAGACAGATGGCGGTTTAAAGGACAAGCCGGAGTCACTGCCAATTGATAGCAGAGGATCACCAATTGTAGTAAAGTATGTCTAGCATCTAAGTGAATGAAATGAAAAGTGACACATACACGTAAATGTAAGAAAGAGACTCCAATCCCGGTCTGGAAGGAAGTGGGCAGAGCAATATAATGCTGTAGAAATCTGTGTCAGATCTCCTGCTATAAATCACAGGAATAACAATATAGCTGGAGGCTGAGTTCAGACTGAGGTGCTGCTGGGTACGGGGCAAAACGTTCAGAAAGAAAAATCATCACAGCTAACAGGAATTGTTGACATTTCGTAATTTGGGCTCATTTTTAATCAGCCGTGCAGGGGCCTTGGAGGAGACAAAGAAGCTGAACATGATCAGAAGATTGTTTTCTGCCTGCCTTTTGTTCACAGTTCAAGATATACTTGATCTTGCCGATTCTGGGCATTTCTGTGGGGGGTTGAGTGTGACCAAGTCTCTCTGCTTTCTGTGTCAGTGAAGAACACTCCATACTTTGTGAGAGAGCTCTGCACCTTGGCAGATCAAGCCCCTGGGGCCTCATTTTTCTGAAGGCAGCTTCAGCTGGAAGCATGAGTGGCACGAGTAAAGCTCTATCTGCACCAGTTCAAAATGCCGTTACTATTATCACAGAGCCCCGATTCTGCTGTCACTTTATACCAGTCCTTAATTAAAAGCGTATTCACGTTTTTCTATCCCTGCAAAAGTAGGTCTTTTACTACAGCCCTCTTAATGGGGATTAGTTGCCTGAAATGATGCATCTTACAGCCTGGAGGCAAATAGCTGCTGCTGCTGCTTCTGTTTTCTTAAGCAGTGGGAGCTGCCAGGGATGCACCCTGATGCGCAAGGGAGGAGGTCTGCCCGGCTCTGTGGCCAGGAATTCTCTGGTAGGAGCAGAAGTTCAGCCTTTCTCCAGGGGCAGCTACTTCATAGCCTGTCAGGCAGTGATGAGGCTTTTGATCCTGCAGCCTGCTTGAATGCCAGAATCCATGTTTTGCTGTCCGTATACAAGAAGCAAGCGTATATTATGGGTGTAAATGGCTTTAATTTTAGATTAAAGGTAACAGCCAAACAAGGAAGAATAAAAGAGCCATCTCCTGGAGAGAGGATTCTTTTATGCCTGCAAATGACCTAGCATGCTTCTGGGTGTTGTATATGAACAATACAAAATGAAATACGCGTTTATGGCATCCTGCAGTTGTGGTTCAGTAAAGTAAGTCAATAGGCAACAGCGTTAGCCATTTCTACATGCAAACTAAAGCTTTGCTTAGCTGCTGCTTCTCATAACTCTATCTGTAACTGTTGTGCTAAATGAAACTTTTTCTTGCCAGTTTAGTCTATTTAATACAACTACGTTAATAGCACATAAAATACATACAGTAATCAGAATTCAGGAAAGAAACAATTTCCATTAACTTTAAATGAAAGAGAAGTCTCTCTGTAGATATTATCTGAAAATCATAAGCTTTGATACACATTTTGAATCGTGTAACATTATTTCATAAGACATATATCCCAAACGTACATCTGAGGAACGCACTGACATGTACAGGCAACACCTTTCTGCAAAAAATACACAACTACATTCAGTAAAAAAATTTAAAGGGTTTGAAGGGGATGATTTCTGTTGCATGGATTTTGGAATTTATTAGATGAATTTGGAAAAGTTTATTTAACTCCAAGGGTAGATGAATTTTGAACTTTATTTACCATGAACTTTTCCACTGCATTTCCTCTGTAACTACCCATGCCTCAACATACCATTATTTACAAATGCTTTTGCCTGTGTATTAGATCTGGACAACTGAGAGTTATACAGTCAGTTTATTTTCACTTGTCTATCCTTGCCTATGCCCTTATCTGTATTCCTATCACAGAATCACAGAATGGTAGGGGTTGAAAGGGATGTTTGGACATCAGCTAGTCCAACCCCTCTGCCAAAAAATATTCGCCTAGAGCAGTTTGCACAGGATGTCATCCATGTGGGAGACTCCACCACCTCTCTGGGCAGCCTGTGCCAGTGCTCTGCCACCCTCAAAGGAAAGAAGTTCCTCCTCATGTTCAGATGGAACTTCCTGTGTTCTAGTTTGTGCTCGTTGCCCCTTGTCCTGTCACTGGGCACCACTGAAAAGAGTCTGGCCCCATCCTCTTGACACCCACCCTTTAGATATTGATAAGCATTGATGAGATCCCCTCTCAGTCTTCTCTTCTACAGACTGAACAGATGAAGGTCTCTCAGCCTTTCTTCAGAACAGAGGTGTTCCATTCCCTTGAACATATTTGTAGTCCTCTGCTGGACTCTCTCCAGTCTTTCTTGAACTGGGGAGCCCAGAACTGGACACAGGACTCCAGATGTGGCCTCACCAGTGCAGAGTAGAGGGGGAGGATGACCTCCCTTGACCTGCTGGCCACGCTCTTGTTAATGCACCCCAGGATGCCATTTGTCCTCTTGTCCACAATGTTGCCTCATGGTCAACTTGTCCACCACAACTCTCAGGTCCTTCTCTGCAGAGCTGCTTTCCAGCAGGTCAACCGCTAACCTGTACCTGTACATAGCTTAATTAACCATTAAGCTTCTGTATAAAGATGTAACTGGACTACACGGTTCTGTGGTGGCAGTTAGTATGAGACAGGTAAATGCTTCCTGCTATTTAAAAAACAGTTGATGTAATTTTAGATCTGGAGCTTTTCGTTACTCTGTAGTTAATCATACACCAACTCACAGCATGCATTTCTGCCCAAATTTTGTGAAACTTTTCCAATAGAATTCTGCATTTTGTAATAAATCTCTTTGGTTCTTTCCATTAGCATGCTGAAAACAAAGTACTTATTTTCATTCTTAAATTTTAATGTTCAAATATGGTCTCAGGGAATTAAAATCATAACTACCTTCCTGACTTTCCCTGTGCATTCCCTTTTGTTCAGAGTAGCCACAATCTTGATACTATAGTTTACATATATTACTGTATTTCATTAATTCAGGAATATTCCCTTCTCTGCCTTTTTCTTGCTCTTTATTTTAAACATCCTTTTAATATGCAACACTATTCACCTGCTCTGCGAATGGGTCAGTTTTGTTAAAAACTATCTGCATGGTTTTTTACGTTTTCCTTTTTTTTTTTTAAAAAAAAAAAAGCAAGCATGATAAAATGGAGTTATTTGAATTTTTCTTTGCTGATGGTTAATGATACCCTGCTAATGGGATTATCTGATCTCTGTTCCCATCAGTTATTATTACTGTAGTGGGTTCTAATTTGTATTTCTTACTGATTTTATCTTTGTCTAGAAAAGTAAGTTCTCTTAACTGAAAAGCTGATTTTTGTTCCATAAAGTTATTGTTAGAATAAACTCATGTTTAGTTACTCCCTGTTACAGTCTTTCTTCTGTGTATTGAACATGAAATGTTACTTTAACTGAGTCCTATCTTTCAGTTTCATTAGAAGTTGATAGGGCCACTGTATATTCCTGGATGCTATACTGGCACTGTACACCAGTATGCATGTCAGGATCTGCTGAATTGTTCTATATTATTTAAAGAGCAATCAATGTAATCTTCAGAAACACTATTTCTATTGATGAGTGATGATTTCTTCCTGATTATAGCTGGTTTCATTTGAATTATTTCCAAGCCATATTCTTTCCCAAGTAAGTACTATTGCAACAAGGCTGATTTTTTTTTTTTTGACACGCTGAAAGTCTTTGCTGAATAATGTTGAAGAATACATTAGGCCAGTAAATGAATACCAAAAAGAGAGGGTTATTTGATCATCATCAATATAGACCTCTGAATAAAGTAACTATACTGAAATTTCACATAAAATCTAACAAAGTACACAGGTAGTTTTATTCATTTATGTTTTAAGTTTCGAGTATTCATAAGTCTGTTGGTATGTAAGCAACTAAGTCATTAAAATAAAGATTTCCTGACATTTAAGTATTCTGTAAACTTTCTGCAAGTTATTTATGCTTAGTGATTTTCACTGAATAAGCACAAACAAGCCTCAGTCCTTAAACAAGTGTCCCTATGCCTCATAGTATTAAGTTGAACAAACAGGATATATTTCAAGCTTAGCCTTTATTATTAGCTTGAAAAGCATAGTACAAAAATCTAATGATGAAAAGGGTATGCTTTTATTATGAGCCTCATAATATAAAAATACACAATCATAAAAATCTCGTGATAAAAAACGTCAAAGAAGAAGAGTTTTATTGGCAGACTGATACCTATTGTATTAACCCAGGGAACAATAGTGCAGGGATTTTATCCAGCTGTGATGTGGAAGTTTCAGATCTTAAGGTATATATAACTAAAATCTGTAAGGAATGTTGAATAATTTGGAAAGGTTTTGTTGTTGTTGCTCTTGTTAGGTTATTTTGGCCTCACTAGGTCTTCAATCTGTTCAGTAGAGCTGAAGAGGGTTTTGAACGTAAGCATAATGCTGAGGCGAGAATGCCCATGACCTGGCAAGAGCTGTGTAGATGTGCTAACAGCTGACACCCAAGGAAGCATACAGAGTGATTACTAACAGAACAGGGCATCTGCCTGTTGAGGGTCAGGCCCTACTGCCACTGAATATATAAGAAAATAGCAGGAATTGACTATCAGGAATCTACATACGCCAAGGATTCACCTTCCTCCCTCTTTTGAAGACAGTCTTAAAATATTGCTTTGTTAAAAAAGAAGGGATGAAGCAAGAAAGATTCAAATTTTTGAGTTTATTTTAATTTCATATTGTTTTAAATAATTCCCCGCTAGTGAAAGCAAGAGCCTGGGGCATCAGGTCCTTGTCAGCCTTGACGGGTTGAAACCACGGCACACAGGCTACATGTGCCTTTTACTCTTCTGTTTGAAGCCGAGCCCTTGGCAGTGCTAGGGATGCATGGGCACGGAGGAGGCAAGAAGATGTCTGGTTCTCACTGATGATGGAACAAAGCGGTGCTGCGTTGTGCCATAGCTGTCATTGGTCAATGACCGGCAGTCATTACTGAATGTGAATGGTGATCCTGAGCCTATTCCTTTGATGAGGTGCCCTCATTATGACTGCAGGATAAGACTTGCTCCTGCCTGCTTTCTTCTGCTCTGCATTCCTCCTGTTCCCTTTTGGCAGGGAAAGTGCTTTCACTCAGAATGCCTCCAAGTACGGTAGTTCAGACTCATAGGATGTGGGAGGGATGGGATAAGTATGCTTGGTGGTTCACCATTCCCCTTCCTTTTTGGTGTGTCCCAAGAGCATAACTAACTCAAGATAAGGAATGGCATCTCTCTTTCTCACAGAGGAAAGTTTTGAACATTTTGTCATAGCGATAGATGCCCATGCAATAAGGGCATAGGTAATTTTAGGGACTTACAATGCTAGGCAATGCTACAAATCAAACAGACTGTATTTCTGCATGGAAGTTAGGCAGCTTCTTCTGAGCAGGCAGAATGACATGTCAGGTAACCTGACACACAAGTCCATGATGCACAGACAAATGCCCACCGTGCTTGCTAAAACTTTAGACTTTCAAATACCTGGTCATTTTCTTAGTTTAGTTTTTGTTGTGGGTTGTTTTTTGTTGGTTTTTTTTTAACTTTTACTCTTTGAAAACAAGATTACAGGAAGACAAAAGCACTGAAATTCCTGATCTCTTTGGGATTTTTTACATGTTCACAAAATATCTATTAGGTTTGATCAATCAAGTTATCTATTGCTTGATTGGAGTTGGACTAAAATGCAGAAATCTCACAGTTCATGCTGCATGTCATGCAAGGTATTGTTAACTCAAAAGTCTCAATATTTTTTATGGTTCTGCCTCATTTGCTGCAACAGAAAATTTCACTTGGAGTTTAAACAGTATTTTGTTTCCAGTCCAAATGGTAAGATTTATGCCCATATCAAACTGCACAAATTCATTCCTCAACAGCACAAGTATTTTCCATAACTGAACTAAAAGAGTATGGCCCTTTAGGAAAGTATTATAAGTCCTATTACATGTGTATTTGTAACTTAACCAGAACAAAAAGAATAATTTAGTCATCCAACTCCTGTCTGCAACGCATGGAAGCAGATTTATGGGACCCAATCCTAACCACTTTGTTCCAGAATAGTACTCCGTATTATAACTTTCAATGCTCAAGTTTCTATTGCAATCTTTTTTCTTTTGTCTAGATGTGACCTGTAAAATCACAAATGGTTATATCCTGAGATTGTCGGTTAGGCTCTTCCAGTTGCAGGGGCAGTCTTTTGACAGTCACTAAACAATACATGATTGTGAGCATCTGCCTGCAACTTGTTAGGACAATGCCTCAAAACTGTCCTCCCTGTCTTTACAGGCCCACAATTGTCCCATACCACAGTTCTTGTTTATATAACCCATTTTTCTTACCACCCCTTCCTCCCATTATATTTATATATCCCTGTTCCTCACACAAAAGATGGGATTCATCTCACCTAGTTTTATGTGTCTGCATCCAGAGAAGCCAAACTAGACTCTCCTAGGTAATGAAAAGCTCTTTAAAACCAACGTGTAATAATCTACTATGAATAACACAAGTATAGCTGATCTGACCTTGAGTCAGGGCATGTGGTAGGTAACCTCTGTAATTTTTTTCTGCTCCCATCCTCCCTAATTCAGTGCCAGTGTAAGGTGATCAGACCTATTGGGTTTTGAGTTTGTGCAGCAGCAGAGTTTGGGATATTGCTGGAGAAAAATTTAACACAAGTTTTCAGGTTAGGCAAGGATTTCACGGATCATTTTCTTGGATTTAGCTACTTAATATTGAATGGTGTCAGCATCAAGCTCTCTGGATATGGTTCAGCGACTTTATTTTTTATAGTGGACAGTTGTAGGAATACACACTAATAGTAGTTATAAATGTATTAAGAAAAGATTGAACAAATCCCTAACTTCTTGTGTAGATCCAGGCCTTAGGAAAATTCTATACAGAGATTTATTGCAAACACAATGAAAAACTGATGCTGGATGCAATCTTTTTTCACTAGTCTATGGCCAGTTTTCTCTAAACTAGAATATTCTTTTGTGCAGAATAACATACTTTGTTATGATGGTTTATGTACTCAAATAGAAACTGGTTTTCTACAAATACATTATTTGTAATTGATTGCTGCTGCCCAAAACCAAAGCTAAGAAATAATACCAAGACACTTGAGCTGGTAAAAAAGCCTTCATATTTAAAAAGTAAAAAATACTGTGCTGTTCTTCCATTTTTGTTCTCCCTTTTATGATTTCAATTTGATATAGGCTTGCCTTTCTGCCTTGTTATCTCCATCTATGGTTGTGCTTTCAGATGTAATCTACTGAGCAGTGGAAAAAATTATTCTTCAAGTGGACAACATGGGTCTTCTCCAAGTAATGTTATATCTCATAATAGGTGTCATGGCACTCAACAGAAAGAGTAATTGTATACATTAGGAAATATTTCCTCGGGTTAGCAAATATATGTCATCTGTTTGGTGACCATTTCTTTCTTTTATTTTATTAAAGGTTTGTGTTGTGGGGTTTTTTCTTTTTGTTTTGTTTTGTTACATTTTGTTGTAATATAGTCTGTGACACAGATAAAGGGCTTTGTAATATCTGGGAGATTTTGACTGCTATAAAATCATTACAGTTTTTTTTTCCTCTGCCATTATTTTTCATTTTGAAGGTGGCAGAAGTGTCCTCTTAGATCATAACTTCAAGCACATTCTTATTCAAACAGCGAGACAAATAACAACCCAAAGGTCTAGTTCAGAGCAGTGTTCATTATCATCTTGTTCAGTACAGTAAATTACAAGAACTCAGTCTGTCAAAATATTCTATGTCTGTATCAAAATGTTAACCCTATGTGGGGTTTAGAGGGGTTGTATACAGCAGAGAGGAAAGGAGAACTGCAGAATGATGACAATTATTTTTAATGGAATTGATAGTAATGTGAGGCAAGTAAGAAAAGGAAGATTTTACAGGCAGGGACAGCTACAGTATAACCTGAAGAAAATATGGGTCATGAAAACCACAAGTGAGTTATCAATTGTTTATGGTACTATGAATCTCACATTGGAGGCAGAACAACAGCATAATAAGAATCAGAATATAAATACCATCAAAACAGCAGACATCCTTTAGAAAAATACATTAAACCAACTGCCTAATACAGTGGGGAAAATGACAACATTTTGCCCTCAATCACACGACTTGATTATGTGGCAGACTTTCTTAGAACAAAAATAGATGTTTAAATACATCAAGAAAATGGTTATTAAAAATACTCAAAGAATATAAATAATAATTAGAAAACACAGTTATAATTATTAGGAATTGGCATATATAGTCTATAGCTTCACAGTCAAAGGTAGTTATGCTAGGTTATATGATTTCTGTGTAATAAAAAAAATAAAAAAAGAGCAACTAGTCATCCTTTCCCCTTGTATCTCTGCTACCTTCTACCAACATAAAAAACTGGAGTTAAATGCCAAAAGTTTTTGATCAAGATATATATATATAATGAATATGCATTCCTGTTATGCAAGATTAGTTTGCTGATAAAAACAGTATGTTAATATGAAAAGCAGTATTTAATATGTGTGATTCCACACATAATTCTTGGCTCATACTGTTTAAAAAATTCTGTTGTTGTGATTATAAATTAAATAACTGTCTTTACTGATCTTAACTAAATAAGCTAAATTCTGAAACTTGAAAGAATTCCTTCCCTGTAAAAGTGTTCTCTAGTGTTATAATAACAATTTTATTTGAACTTCAGTAACAACTAAATACTATACTTGAGCTGTCTGTTTAAGTATAAATGTGAAAAAGATACATTTTCTTCAAGCTATTCCTCATTTAAGCTCCTCTTTTTCAAACATATGTGTAATCCCAGCCCCTTGCCTCTCAAGATACTGTTAAGAAACAGAGGAAAGGACAAGATCTTGTTAGAATAAACAGAAGAGGAGTAATGAAATATATGACAGCTTTTAGTAACATTGCTTAATGCATTACTGGAAGCAGTTCAAAAGTGTTGGATGGGAATTTATAATTATGTAACATAATAAAAACTACTTAGAACACTAAAGAAGGTCAAGGAAAATGAGTACTTACAGCAAAATTGGTATATGTTCAGTCCATGAAACCTCTAAGAACTTGTAAGATCTTTCAGTAAATGGAGGTAGATGCTTTCTTAGTAAGTAAGGGAACTGTGACACGCATCTTCTCCAACAGAGAAGATTTTCCAACATGTGTGCAGAGTCGAAGGACTCGCTCCCCAGCACCGCCCTGATGCATCAGCATGGCCCAGCCTGGGGAAACGTGGTGCTCATCCTGGTCAGGCTCAGTGTTAGGCTCTGGTCAGTGGCTTGCCCCCAACATGGGCTCTTTGCCCTTACTCAGTGCCAGACGTCCATGTAGAGGTGTTTCCGCCAGCTTTTATTCCTCGAGGCGGGTTTGTGGTCATCAGTCAGGTCAGTCCATGGTGACATTGCACTGCACCTTTCCAGCAGTCTCAGGTGTCATTCTCCTGTCACTTGTTGGACGAGGGCACCCACCAAGGCTCATCACCACTCAGTTCCTGTCTGAGTTGCCCTGTCTGCCATGGCTGATAATGCTCAGTCCTCAGTCCTTGAGCAAGGCAAGGTCGTGATACTCCCGTGACATTTGCCATTTGCCTGGTTGGGAATGAAGTCCTGTTCTTTTACCCACCTGCTGTCTGCTACTTCAGAGTGTGAAGAGAAGCCAATATTGACTAATCAGACATGAAAATTATGGATCCAGGAAACCCATAGTGATAGCTGATTGAAGCCCAAATGCTGATTTTGAGATTGCAGTTACTGGGAAAGCCAGGTGATCCCAACAAGATCAGAACTTGGCTCAAATCCTTAAGTCATATTATTAAATCAGCACTGAAATGAACATGTTTGTATAGATATCAGCTAACAACTGGTACAAACTGAGCGATTTATATTCAACTAGGCCATTCTTTTTCACACACACAGACAGTAGTTTCCAGCAGAAATGGGTCAACTGAGGATGAAGTCACAAGAGAGTACCACAGTACACGAACTATTTTGCTTTCATCTCACCTCCTCTGCTGCAGATAGAAGAGGGCTTTCACTTTGTGTAGATAAAATTCTGTATTTTCTTGATAATTAACTTTCTTATCTTCTTTCTTACTCTGTTACAGTCTGCCCCAAAGTCTTACTTGGTTCGTCAAAATGTGCTTCCTGAAGTGAAAACTTTGTGAAAAGTCCCTATTCTCCCCCACTAGAAAGTCAAGGGTCATTTCCCATTGTCCTGAGAGGTAATGAATAGGTATTTATGGTTTCCTTCCTGCAATATGCAAAGCAATGATTAACAGTCTCAGTGTATCTAAAACAGACATACAATGATATTTCTAAGTAAGGAATTGTTGTCTGAGCATGTGTTGCACAGAATGGTTGCACATAGCATATGAAGGATTAGAATAAAAAATAGTAAACTTAAAAATGCTTTTATGATATATTATGAAAGCCAGAATTCTCACTGTTGTGGATTTATAGACCAGTTATTTTAATTTAAAATTGGTTATGGATTGTAGGAATAGAGTGACTATCAGGCATAACAAAATAAAAACAGACAAACCTCAAGCTTATAGTCTCTATTTATAGAGGGATTTATTGATTTTCTCTGTTATAATACTTCTGGTAGAGCTGAATTAAGTACTGCTATATCCTAAGAGACAAATCTTTTGTCCGAAATTATGTTTTTTGTATTCTTTTTGAAATTTATTTTCTAAAACAGACCCCAACTTTGAAAACTGCTGAGACTATCACATTTAAATGAATGCGCTACCCTCACATTGATGTGAAGTTCTCTGGTTGGGGAAATAAAAGGCGGCTTATCTTGTTAAATACAATACATGACATTATCCAGCGGGCTGTTAGTTTAGTGTTTCCAAATGCCTTACGAGACTTTCAAATCTAGATGTTTTTAGGGTAGTGAAATTAAAACTTTCAGACGGGATGAAATTCATACTATTATGTCACAGCAGGCTGCATAGCTTAGTTAGACATCCTGATAAATAGTAAAAATCTTGAATGGTCTGGAATAGGATTCCTCCCCACTGCCTTTGCTGCCAGTTGCTATTAATCTCCACTTAAAACTGTGTGGGCAGAACATCAGCTGGAATGCTGTGACCAATTTGAGCTACTCCAAAGTATCCACAGAAGAGCAATGAGAAGTACTGGAGCACTAAAAAATCTGGCATGTAAACAGAGATTAAAATATCTAGGGTTTATTAGTTGAGGGAAGGGAATAGTGCTTGATGGGGATGTGATAGCAACCTTTAAATATATAAAAGGTTGCTGCGGACAAGAAGAAAACAGTCTACTATCCAACTGAAAAAGAAGTGAAAGGATTTATTCTAATCATTAGAATTTATGTTATATTTAAGGAAAAAAAAAAAAAAAAAGATAAAAATAAAAGTGATAGTGAAGTGCTGAAACAGACCACCCAGAAGTTGAGGAGTCTGGAATTACAGAACTTCAACAACAGATTAGACAAACATCCTGAAGAGTGAGGAAACTATGGCAACCTCTTTTCAGGCAGGAGCATAAATTTAAATTACCTTGTAAACCTTTATTAAGCTTTATTTTATTTATTTTATTATAAGTCATTCTTTTCAAAAACACCTGCTTCAAAACAAATCAAGGACTGCAGAAGGGTTTTCTGACCTCAAATGGATGAGATAAGTAATATATTCCTGGATGGGAAAGAATGGTCTGCCATAGCATTATTTTTCCCTTTCTGTTCTTGCGGTTTATGTACACATGACAACATTAAAAACAACATTTAAGACTTAGGGTCTGGACTTCTGACAGTTGTTAGAGGTGTTTAAGCATATTCCCAGTGCGGTCTAGGCCTCTTTACTGATGAAGATTTAAGTTTCTAAGTTTTGTCTTCAGGGTTAGGCAGCAACACTGCAGAGCATTAAAAAAAAAGCAGATTTTTTTCATTGATTCCTGAAATGATGGTCATAAATTTCTTTCATAGAGAATAATCCTTTTTTTTGTTTTGTTTTATCCTTTAAAACAGATATTGAGCTTTAAGTCATGTAAAGTACTTGAGATGATTGAATCTGTGGGCTGTTGATTTTTGCATACCTAATGAAGCGACCCCTGCCTTGGTTTCAGTGGGACTTTGACTAAATAGACAAAACAAGATCAGGACCTCAGAGGCTCGTGGAGATGCTCAGGGTAGTCTGACATGACACATGTCAGAGTCAGACCACAGCTCACACATCTGCTTCCTGGCATGAGATACTCAGTAATTGCCAGCTCTCAACTCCCCAGCTAGCATGCTTTATAGGACAGAGGCTCATTTGTCAGACATCAACTGCGAGGAAAACCTCATTAGAAAAGTTTAGGGCATATAAACTATTCTGCAACAGTTTTATTACTCTGTTTGTGCACAGGCCTTTCTTGGGTGGCAGCTGTTGGGGGTTACTTTTGAGTCTGAGACATGGGAACTTGACATATGGTTACATACGGAAGATGTACAGTGGGACATAACAGTTTATCTGGAAAAGGAAAACCTGTTTAAGAAACTTTTTGGTGTTAACTGCTATCCTAGCATCTTCCATTTGAAAGTGTGACTATATTCTTGATATCTCCACTGAGCCAGCAAGGTGGAAAGAACTTTAGAGAGCAGGAAAATGTCCTTTAAAAATAAAGTTTAAACATTACTTATCAACTAAATATCCTCTTGCCAACAGATAGGAATTCTGATGACACAGAGATGGGTGCAGCTAGGCCAGATAAGATAAACAAACAGCCTCCTCAGGCCCTTCGGTGGAGGGTAGCTTTAGAGAGGTAGCTTTAGCACTTTTCAGGTCAGCTTTGTTCCTCACTTTAAAGTGATATTTACATTAAAAAGAGACTCTGGCCCTTCTGAAGTGTTATTGAACTGAGGCAGCCCGGAGACAGGAGACCCTTCATGTAATCAGTATTTTCCTTTAGAGTTCAGCATCTTTGTTAGCAATGTTTCGTACTCAAAAGTATCTTTAATGTATTGTAGAAACAGTATGCTTTATAAGAAACACTGTAAAACATACTGTGATAGTACATGCTTCGAAAATTTCTTTTGTCATTGTTTCTGATTACATTTAAGAAAGGATGTTTTGCAAGAAGAGTTAGTATGACACACAAACCTAACTGCAGTCCCCATTCTCACTCAGTGTCCACCAAGGCATTCTTGACTATCGCCCTGGCTTGAGGTAAAACAGAACCAATTTTGGGTTCAGTAATTTTACTTTTTAGCTAAGCCCCTTCTAACTAACAGAACTCTCTGAGAATTAACAGCATATTATGGAGACACTGTTCGTGCTCAAAGATCTGATTAGCTCTAAGTTATGCCAAGGCATGGCATGCAGGGAAGCTCTTGCTTGTACTTATTGCTGTAACACCCAAGGGCAACCAACTTTGTTATTTGCCCCGTTGGAGGTTTGGAAGGGGAAAAGGGTAGAGGGGTCACACCTGTGGGGAGGAGTGGACAGGACAGATGACCCAAAACTGACCAACAGGGTATTCCATACCGTCTGCCTCATGCTCAGTATAAAAGCTGAGGGATCAAAGGGTCAGCCCTCTGTCTTCAATGGACGGCATCCAAGGAAGACTCAGTCTGTTCGTCTGCCTTTGATCCCGATCTGTGCATTCCTGAATCTAGATCCAGAATCCAGCTCCTGNTCTCTCTCTCTCTCTCTCCTCTCCTTGGAGGCAGAGGGGGGGGAGAGCATCTGTCATTGACTTCACTGGCCAGTCTGGCCCAAATCACAAGAACTACTTGACAGAATAATATTGCAGATGTTTTTAATGTCACCACTTTGCTCAGAAAACACCCCTTAATGTGAGGCTATTTCAACTGTAAAAAGAAAGAATTGAGTCAATCTAAAATATATCTTCAAATTTGAATACAATTATTCTGAAATAAAATCAACAATTACAATCAAAAACCAACCATTTTTTAATCAAAATTGAGATAGTAAAAAAAGAAATGTAATAGAAATATTTTTAATATCAATATCAATAGTTTATGAAATTAACATATACAAGTGCCATTGACAGCACATTTTAATAGTGATACAATTTCAGAAATATTCTGTTAAACATTTGAATTTGAAATCTGATTCTAAATGCTTATATTTTTCTCATCGTTAATTACAAATGTGTTAGTTTCGTAAGGCAAATGGCTTTGCTTGTATACCCCATCTTTTGATCACACTTCGGAAAAAGAGACAGATAATTGGTAAAAGGGGAAAGTAAGTAAAAGGAATCTATCCCATTTCATGGTGGAACCAGGAGGTGCTAACATTTTTCAGATCTCAACAAGAAAGGCACAAACACTTTCAAGACAGGTAACTATTTATTGATACAGTGATGGAAAAAGTGATAGCAGGTTATAAAATTTTACATCCCTTCTGATGCAGGGAAGCCTGAGATATTGCACCATTAGATGGACCTCTGGTTAGGGCACAGCATGCTGCACAGATCCTGTCCGTGGTAGCCTTTGGTAACTCTAAGGCCGTGAGTGTTCTTACAGGGGCTTGCTCACAGTATTCATCAGGCACTGACAGCGATCAATCCTGGAATACGGATAAACCAATAACATTGATTATATGTACATTGATTAAATATATACTGATTATGTACATTGGTTAATTATATTGTTGATTAGATACACCTTGTGGTCACACAATACTCATGGTATAGAGGTATACACCAAATCAGCCACTATATGGATCACCAGCTCCTTATACAATAGTCTTCTAGGTTGATCACTACAAGTAGGAAGGATTAAATCTTTTTATTGATGAGTTTGATACCTATAGCTTGTGATTCTGTGAGGGCATTTGCTTATTTTACTACACGTCTTTGGACATGCAGAGTAGAACAGAAAATAAATGTATAATGTGAACTTGTAAGCAATGCAAGATGATTTCTACTGGAAAAGAAATAAATTAGAATCAGAGAATCATAGAATACCAGGTGTGAAGGGACCTCAAGGATCATCTGGTCCAGCCTTTGTTGGCAAAAGCACAGTTTAGACAAGATGGCCCAGCACCCTGTCCAGTTGAATCTTAAAACTGTTCAGTGACGGGGAATCCATCATTATCTGAGGAGATTATTCCAATGACTGATTGTTCTCATTATGAAAAAATTTCTGCTTGTGTCGTCAGAATCTCCCCAGCAGTAACTTGTACCCATTAGCCCTCATCTTTTCCATGTGACTCCTGGTAAAAAGGAAGTCTCTGTCTTCTCTGTAGCCACTCTTTAGATTCTGGAACATGGTTATAAGGTCTTCCCTAAGCCTTCTTTTCTCAAGGCTGAACAAACCCTGTTCTCTTAGCCTTTCATCATATGGCAGGCCTCCCAGTGCTTTGATTATCTTGGTGGCCCTTCTCTGGACCCTCTCCAGCCTGTCCACATCTATTTTGTAGCAGGGACCAAAACTGAACACTGTATTCCAGGTGTGGCCTGACAAGCACTGAGTAGAGCGGAAAAATGACTTCTTTGTCTCTGCTGGTGATGCCCTTGTTGGTGCAACCCAGCATCCTGTTGGCTTTCTTTGCTGCAGCAGCACACTGTTCACTCATATTGAGCTTGTTGTCCAACAGGACCCTCAGATCCCTTTCCACAGAGGTCCTCTCTGGCTGGGTAGGTCCCATCCCTGTGCTGCACTCCTGGATTATGGTTTCCTAGGTGCAAGATCTTACACTTGTCCTTCTTGAACTTCATAAGGTTCTTGTTAGCCCTATTTTCCAACCTATCCAGGTGTTCCTGCAGGGTAACTCTCCCTTCTGAAGTGTCTGCTTCCATGCTCAGTTTGGTGTCATCAGCAAACTTCATCAAGGTACACTTGATCCCATCATCCAGATCACTTAAGAAGATATTAAACAGTGTTGGGCCCAGTATCAAGCCGAGGGGGACCCCACTTGTGACAGGTTGTCAAATTTGTCAGTCACAGAGGGGAGCTGCTACAGAGCCAGCCTGACACACAGCAGATGGCAGATCTTGGTGCACAGCGGGTTTTCCTGAGGTAAGGAAATGCCAGGGCAGTGGAGAGACCTGCCAGGAGCCGGCAGCTCTGGTGGGAGGTGCTGATGAGACCTAGGCATTGTTACAACAACTGTGTCCCCCTCCATACCTATAAAAAGCAGCCTGGAGAGCATGAGTGACCAGATGTGTGATGACTAGGATGGGCAAACAGAGCATGGCATATCAGTTTGCGCATCAGTTCACCCAGAAGGGTGCCTCTTCAAAGCAGGGGCATTCCAGTTGCCGAGTGGGAGACCTGAAGTACACATAAACCAGTAAGTGAGCACTGTTCTGTGACCATCTGCACAGGTCAAAGGCACTCATCCTACCTGATCCTCAAGGCAGAGTGGTGGACACTTGTATGAAAGCAAAAGCTGAAGTTCTGGCTAGGAGGTCTTCACCATCTACCCCAGCAGCGGCCAATGCCTCCACCCAGATGGAACTGCTGAAGGGAGAGGATGCAGTGCAGACCTCAGACTGCAGGAGATGCCTAGACCTTTCTCTTGGGGCAGGGATAGGGAGTACACACCTGCCTGCCAAATATGTGCCCAGGTGGAGGACCTGGTGCAACAGGTTTCTGAGCTGCAGGAGGCGGTGAGGAGGCTGCGTAGCATCAGAGAGTCTAAGTTAGACAACTGATTCCAAACACAGTTTGCGCTGGACCCACAGCCCACGGCCAAACAGCCAAAAACTTCCCCACTGGCACAAACAGAAGGAAGTGGGGCTAATGATGCAGAATAGAAGCTTGCAATGGCAAAGAACATCAGGAGCAAGAGACTCCCCCTGAAGACTGAGGTGCTCTTGCAGAACTGCTTCACCGCTCTGCAGACTGAAGAGGAAAGATTCATCACATCAGGAGAGATGCTGGAGCTGAATAATGCAGCCCAGTGGGACTGAGTGCAGCATCAGCAAGTTTGCCAACAACACCAAGCTATGTGGTAAAGTTGACATGCTGGAGGGAAGAAATGCATTTCAGAGGGACCTTGACAGGCTTGAGAGAAGGGTCCGTGTGAAGTTCATGAATTTCAACAAGGCCAAGTACAAAGTCCTGCACGTGAGTCGGCTCAATCCCAAGCACAAATACAGGCTGGGCAGAGAATGGATTGAAAGCAGCCTCGAGGAGAAGGACTTGGGGGTGTTCGTTGATGAACAGCTCAACATGAGCTGGCAATGTGGGCTTGCAACCCAGGTGGCCAACCGTATCCTGGACTGCATCAAAAGCAGCTTGGCCAGCAGGTTGAGGGAGGTGATTCTGCCCCTCTACTCTGCTCTGGTGAGACCACACCTGGAGTACTGCATCCAGCTCTGGGGCCCCCAACATAAGAAGGACACAGACCTGTTGGAGTGCATCCAAAGGAAGGCTGTGAAGATGATCAGAGGGCTGGAGCACCTCTCCTATGAGGACAGGATGAGAGAGTTAGGGTTATTCAGCCTGGAGAAGAGAAGGCTCTAAGGAGACCTTATAGCCACCTTCCAGTATCTGAAGGGGGCCTACAGGAAAGATGGGGAGGGACTCTTTATCAGGAAGTGTAGCAATAGGATGAGGGGTAATGGGTTTAAACTAAAAGAGAGGAGATTTACATTAGATATTAAGAAGAAATTCTTTATTGTGTGGGTGGTGAGACACTGCAACAGGTTGCCCAGGATATTGTGGATGCCCCATCCCTGGAAGTGTTCAAGGCGAGGTTGGTTGGGGCTTTCAGCAACCTGATTTAGTGGAAGGTGTCCCTACCCAGGGCAGAGCAGGTTTGGAACTGGATGATCTTTAGGGTTTCTTCTAAATTCTCAGCAGCTATAACACCCTGGTTTGCTGTAAGGATGACTCTCTCTGTCCTGTAACATCCTCATCTGCTACAATGCCACTGGTGTTCAGTGTGGAAACTCCTAATTTGGGATGCCTGAGCAAATTCATGGGGCAGACTTCTGAGCTAGCTCTGAGAAAGCCGGTACTCAGGCCAGTGCCATAGATGAAAAGCAAAATTGCTGCATCAGCATGTTTGTGCTGGCTAGTTCACCTTGGTTTTGAGCAGGGCCAGTTAGCTCAAGGTATGGTCAGATGGAGCTGTACTACCTTCACAGTCCTGGGTCTGCTGCTTTGTTGGAGGTGAACTGTTAATGTGACATCAGAACTTTCCATTACGTGAATGCGCTTCCTTTCCTTCTAATCAACAGATATATGCATATATGTATGATGTCTAACACATAAAGGAGAGGGAAAACAAAATACAACTGAAACTGTTGAGTCTATTAAAATGTTCCTCAGTATCAAGGCCATAGCCAAAAATAATTTACACTACGCAATGAGTCATGCATCCTGTTTCCACCCCTGAGTAATGGCAGGATGTGGGGAAGAACATGTGTTACCTACTTAATGAGAATTACAAAGAGATTCATTTAAAACAGTACCAGCTTGCTACCACAAACTTTTGTATCACATCAAATTAAATCAGTCAGCCAGCAAGCTCTGCTGCTAGACGTGCCCTTCAATGAAGACACTGGCGCCTCTCTACCTTGCTGAATGCGTCTCTCATACTGTAATTTAGCAAATGATCCCTGGGAATGTTTTACGTCTGAGGACTCGGTTCAGACAGGCTTTTGTCTAATAACAGTGTGACCACACAAAGCATGATATTAGAAATGTCATCTTGTAAAGGGTCAGCTCAAAATAAAGCTGTTGCCATCACTGCTAATCAAACTGAAAAGTGGAACTGGAGTAACACTGAAAATATTAAGTCAGATTTTTTTCATAAAATGATTTGCTTTGACTCTGTTTATGTCCCCATTATATTCTTTCTCCACAGCTGCTGACAAGAATACAAATACAGTGTGTGTATCTCAAGACAAAACAAACTTAGAAAGCTCTGTAAGAATAGAATTGAGTAAACGCATCACCATTTGAGCATGGCAACATCATAATGAGACACAAAGTCAGGAAAACTAATTTTACTGTTACACAAAGACATCAAAATATAATAAGATATGGTAATGCAGAGTTAAGACTCCTAAACAATGTAAACTCTACATTGTAATACCCCATATAATAACCATACCTTTGAATTGCACTTTGTTAATTTAAATTATATCCATCCTCCATACCAAGGCATCATGAAAGCTTCAGAATGAAACTGTTGTTTTCAAATGTAGAAAACTAGTTGTGATTGGTTTAACTGTTGTTACAGTTACAGTTAAATTGTAACTGTTTAACTGTTGTTTGACTACTTACATAAGAGTTGCTTGTGTTGAGATGAGCTTTTCTTTACCATATTTAAGCATTAAATTTGCTTGCTAACGACTGCTGAGTTTACTTACAGATTTTTTTCCTCACATGTAGATCTCTGAACAAGATAATTTTGTAGGCAAAGTGAATGGAATGTACATTATTATTGAAATAATTAATAAGAAAGAACATACTGTAAAAACTATTCTGCTTACATGGAAACATTTGGGCCTCCCAAAGTTTCTAATTAATTTTAAATGCAACAGTTGAAAAAACTAATTCTTCATGAACTGCATGAAAGTCCAGAAGCAGAAAGGTGCTGTTTTAACAGGGACCCATTATTTTACCTTGTGTACAACAAAGGAGTGAAATCCTTTCTTCATCTACAAATCATATCCTGCCTTTTCCTGTTGGTCCCAGACTAACGCCTTATCAGTGTATTTATCTACTGTGTCTACATGTGATGTTTGTATCATTATGCTTGGAGGTTTCAACATGTCTGTTGACCAGGCAGCTGACATTTGCCCTGTGATACTGAAGATGGAATTGCTCTGATCTTACATGTCTAATTGGTCTTTTCTAAGCTTCCTCCATAAACATAAGAGAAAGGAACTAGAAGGATATCATTCAGGTCATCCTTTAACAGGTATTTAAAACAGGTGAGATGAATCAGCTTCTTGAGTTTCCGAGTGTCAGTGAACAGTTTAGGAGGATGATGCCTGTGACATACAATAATATATTGTATAACTATAACATACTGTATTTTCATCCCTTACCATGTAACCTCTCTTCATATATGTTGTAACCTTTCCTTTACTACATGTCTTCATCTATTTTTGCTGATGCTCAGACTGTTAGTTCATGGATGGTGCTCTCTTCTGATTTCATACTGTTCGTCTGTGGATTCTGTCAGAAGAAAACCCATAAAGAAAGAAAAAACTGACATTATGAATGACCTGGCTTAAGTAATTTCAGAATGCACAAGAGGAATATCCAATTTTTTTATCTCAATGTGATTGCAAATGCACAAGATCTATTTCTGATCCATAAATCATAATGAGAGCGCTAAACCACAGTTTCTGTCCGCAGTAGTATGAGTGTAGGGTATAATACGATCAATGCTCTCATCTCATTAACTGTTATATTAAAAAAGTGGGATTCAGTTTCAGTGTGGTCTCTACACTCTTCGATCATGATAAAATGGTTTTTGTTTACACAACTGAAAAGTTCATTTCGTGTTACAAACTTTCAGTGTTCTCTGTTAGAGCAATAATGCTGATATAGCAATACTGCAATCAACATAATCAAGTGTGATGTTGTTCATGACATGGAAAAATATTCTTTTTATTAGATTTTCCAAATTAAGATGAAAACATTATGATTACCTAAGGTACTTATGATTTTGTCTAAACTACCCTTTGCATGTAATATTCTAAAGGATATTGGAAGGTGAATGAAGAAAGATCATGTGGTGAATTTTCTAATAGGAAAAAAATGGTTTTCCAGTGGCATATTTAGATTGCTACATATACTTTTGGTAATCTGTCACTGAGGAAAAATGTATCACATAGTAGTAGAAGATTGGGGAATGCTGCTAAAAGAAATGGCTGAAACATCAGTTCTGGGAAGTTTTAAGAAATATTAAAAATTAAATATAAATGAGATAAAATTCATCCTATCAGACCCGACTATCTATGATCAATTGTAGGATTTCCTACAATGAAAATTGCCATAGTATCTAGCGCACAATGATGTCTAAAGTCACGTGACTAACAAACAAAGCCCTAAAATGGAAGAAGGAGAGAGGAGATGGGCAAGGGCGATGTGACTGTGAAGCTCAGGGGATAAAGCAGAGCATGACTGACCACAGCCAGCTTCTTTGCAACACAAATAATTTCCAAAGGCAGGCTGCTCTTTGTTTTAGATAAACAGCTGTAAACAGCTGAGTGGATCAACTAGCGGTGTAAATATTTCTCCCTGAGTTAATTAAAAAAGTACAAATGTCTCCCTGAGTTAGAGAGACCAGCATGGGAAGGGAATGAATACGTATAGAGTATACTCCAGACTCTATGCCCAACATAGAGTATAAAAACTAGACAATTAGCAAAAGTGTTTTGAAGAAAGTAATTGGCTTGAGCTGGCATCAACCTACATATTCCTTCCTGGTGACCAGCATCATGACAGTGAGCATATTATAGATACTGGTAATGGGAATCACATTGGTATTGTGACTGAACTGGGTACTGCAATTGCTCTAATTTGTGAAGCGTAACTTACATTTGTACTGTGTTATGCAGTATATTTTGTATTATTTCACGAAATGAGAGCTCCCATGTAACATCAACTACCTTCAAATAAGCAAATTTGATATTAATCATTACACCTTCCAGGCATGAAATATCTAAAAGATGTCCAGAATATTGGATTGTAACAAGTCATTTTTCTGTTTGTCTTTCAAGCTGGGCATTATTAGACTGTAAATCCTCAATCTATAAAAAGGTCAGAGGTAAAATTTGTAGTGTGAACCTAAAAACTCATGGATAGTTAGGTACCTGAAAATAACATGGTTCATATTAGTTTCCATATTGTATCTTACAGTGTGTGTTACATTCTCCTCATCCTTCTCCTCCAACCTTTGTTGGAAGTGACAGCAGTAGAAACACCGTAGATAATGGACAACATAGATTGAAGCAGTGTCAGACAGAGAGAAGATTAAAGCTATGGTGGAGCCATCAAATTTCACATGAATATTTTGGCTACCGACACACACTTTCAATAGGATAAGACAGTTCAGAAGAGACCTCTGGGGGTTTCTAGTCCAACCGCATGCTCAAAGCAGGACCAATGATGGTTTCAGACCAGGCTGCACAGTGATTTGTCTGGACAGATCTTGAAAATCTCTAACTACATAATCTCTCTCAGCATACTGCTCCACTGCCTGGCTGTCCTCAGGGTGAAAAGGCTTTCCTAATTTCAAGCGCTGCTTGTTCACGTGGAGCTTGCTGTCCATCAAGACCCCCAGCATTGTCTCCTAGCTGATCAGGCACCAGTCTGTGTCACTGTCAAGGGCAGGACTTCATAATGTCATAAAATACCTGTTTGCTTGTTCCTCCAGACAGTCTAGGTCTTTAACAGCAGCTTTGCTCCCAAGTCAAGTGGTCCTCCTCAAACTCGGCATAATCTGCAAACCTGAGGAGAGTTCTCTCTGTCATTTCCTCCAAGTCACTGATGATGTCAAATATGACAGGTCCCAGGGCAGACCCCTGCAGCATTCTACTTGTTACCAATCATAAGGTAGAGAATGACCTGTTAACCATGGCCCTCTGAACCTGTAATCTGGTAATCCAACCAGTCTTTTACCAACCTAGTTGTCTACCCATCGTAACTTGCATACACTCCAGTTTTGAAATACATCTCCCACACTATCCATTTATAAGCATCTGTGAATTTATGGATATCAGGAAGGTGTATAGCATACCACCAGTGGTTTTTTTTTTTTTCTAGTAACTGATGTATTTACTTTTTTTTTTATTTCTGGGGGGAAGAGACAAAGGCAAATGGCCAAGTTTTCTATAATGCTTGTGTTCTGAATATGTAGTCCGAGACATAGAAGTCTTAGAACTAGGAACTCAAAGGTTCCTAGTCGCCTAATTTGAACTCAAACTGAAATACAAATTGTGTGTAGGTGTGTGTCTTTCAAAAACCTCAATAGGTGGCTATTTGAATCTTTGGCTGAAAACAGAGAACTTATTAAAACAGAAAGGATCCCATCTTATTTACACTAGTATAATGATTTGAACTGTGAAGTTCAGCACAGAGGAGTGCGGAAAAGTAAACACTTGTCTCAGCCAAGAGAGTTACTATAAAACTTAATGTGAGAATAGCTTCAAGATGAGATGACTATGCAAATGTCAACTAGTAAAAAGCTAGGGCCAGGGGCACAAGTGCGTATAGACTTAGGGAGGAGTTTAGCAGCAGTTTTGAGGGTTTCATTTTGTTTAGCTGTTGGATTTGGGCAGTTAAAGAGTCTTCAAGATGCGTGTGAGAGGAAATCACCTTTTAAAATTAGAGCTTTCTTTCTGAATTAACAAAAAAAATGTAACAATGAATGTAGCAACATCTAATTTATGCTTAAATTCTCAGCTATGTCTATGCTATTTTGCTGACCAACAAATGAGTGTTCATATTAATTACAGATTACGGTCATTGATGAAACGGTCTTTTCTGGACATGAGTTAAGAAATAATTTATGAAAAATTAATATTAGCTTGTTTTATTGTCAGTTGGATGGCTCTAGTACAAAATGATCTGCCCAATAGAGCAGGATGAGGGACCATAATATTTTGGGAATCTTTTTGTTATAATTAATTTTTGCAATTGAATTCAGAGCTCATATGACAGCTCTCTTCAGCTGCAGAAAAGATGCATCTCAAGAAGAAGTAATGCACATTTTCGCAAATTGCCTAGACAATATCCTTCAGCTGTGACCAGGAAGAAACACCTTTGGGAAGTTTGGTCTCTGTGCCTGTTTCATCCTTGGCCTCACTGCTTGGTCTTATACAAGGGTGTCAATTAGTGTCAATTATGACAGCGGTTCGTTGTAATGTGGGCATCTGTCTGCTAGGAACTGGACAAACTGCCGATTTACTGCATCTGAGCTGCAAAATTGCTATCAGATGGTCACAGTTCTCAATCACCAGCCATCTGGGTTGAACTTGCAGAAATTACTTATAGGGCAAAACGCTTTAAATCACTTGTATTGCAAGTCATTTTCAGATAAGTATAGCTTCAGCTTTGCTAGCACACTTAAATAGGATGAAGTTTTGTGTCCAGCACTGCCTCAAATTTATTCCCACTGTTTAATTGAAGGTGGTGTGGGTGTCAGTGAGCCAGCAGTGCCCTCAGTTCCTCACCAGAAAAGGTTTGGTGCTGTTGGTCCCTTTGATTTTTGGTATCTGCTTGTGCTCATTTTTATGCTTTTTCTTAACACATTCTGTATGAGTGAGCTTTCTCTCCCTTGGTTCTCAATTATTCAGTTTTCTGTTCTCTGTTCTATCTAAACTGCTTTAACAAGATGTTACTCCTACAGTGACCACTGATGGGCCACTGAGATTTGTGTTTACAGCCTGGGATCTCTTGTAAAATTCTGTGTTTACACTCTTGCAAATCATACAGATAAGTCATTCTACACAGAATAAAAACTAGCTATGCTATAAGCTATATCTATCCTAGACCAAACTTGAATGATTTCATAATTGTTATCACAGCTAAAACAAAGGAAAATTAACATATGCCAGGACAAGTCCATACGAATCCTGAGACTATGGCCTGTCAGGTCACTACGAAGATGGTGTCCTTTAACCAGCAATGTGGAAATTTCCTATTTACAGGACTACAGACATGGTTTCAGAATGACTCAGGCTTTCATCTGGCCATGTCAGAGGCAAAGGAAGATGCCCTTCCCAGATTTTCATCTACAGGACTTGCTGGAGTCCACAGGGCACAGTGAACTGAATGTCCCAATTGACAGTCAGATATTCTAAAAAACATGTCTGGCTTGCACATAAGTACTTCTACATTTTAAGAACTAAATGCCCTCATTCTGCTGTATTTTGATATGCTTAATTGTTAAATTTTATGCAAAGATGTTTGGTTTTCAGTGTAGTAATCAGCTGAAAAGAACATTCACTTCAACAATGCAAATATAGTATGAATTAAGTGCAAATTCTGCTTTATACTTTTAATTAAGACTACAACAAAATATACCAATAGCCATCAAGTTGATTTGGAATTCCATCAGGGAAGTGCAAATGAGAAACATATGGAAAATATAGTTTAAATTCCCTTTACTAGGTTGCACATCTCTGTCACGTCTCAAAATGGATGATCCAACGTGCATTGTAAATTTTGCTGAGCTGAACAGCGATATCTCATTCTCAGCATGTTTTGCCGGCTGCAGGAGGAGCTACAATAAGTAGCAGGTGCATGGAAAAGGGTCAGCTCAAGGCAGTGATGAAATTCTGTACTACTGTTCAATGAGATCTGGCTTTGAGACATCTTTCACAGGTAAGATTTTACCTAGAATAAACAAATAGACATTTAACCTTACTGCTACAGACAGGGATTGCTGTATGCTTGGTCTTTCCTTCCTGATAACTGAGCCATGAAGTGTTTTGAAATGCCTTGGATCAAATGACAAAGTGTCCTTGGATTTCACATAATTAAGAACATGTAGTTTCCCTTGTTTACCTGTAGCAAAAAAAACCCCTCACACTATTGAATGAGTGACATGCTAAACACAGTATGCGAATCAAATTAACATTGGCTATTATTGTCCTTGGGTATGTGCATGAAACTGAGTTACCTTCAGGATGAAAAAGGTGTGGGTTCATTTCAGGTAGGATTCATTTAACAAAACTACAGTGACTACAAGTCATCTACAGTAATTACCCCTGAGGTTCCCATTACTGTCAATAAAGAAAAATAGACACCTTGAGATGGCAGTTTATCTCATGCTAAAGTGCATGCCTAAAATAGGCTGAGTCGTGCCCTAAAAATTTTGCCTCTCAGAATGAAAAAGAAAAAGCTTCTTTTAAGGTAGCATGAAACTGGGAAAAAATCTGCACATGGAAAACTACTATGGCCTAGCTACCATCCTGCAATTTCACAGACCCGCTCTCCATGCAGCAACTGCTGCTGGTGCTTTGCAAATGTAAGCGCACACACTAACGCAGCAGGATTTTTCATAAAAAATTGCCTCCATCTCAAGAAGGAAACTGCATCCAGCCCACTCCTAAGGTATGAGTAACAAGTACAGGGGTCCCAAACTATTGCTGAAGGATAGTCAAAAGTTCCTAAAGAATTCTACAGTCCTACATGAGGTGGAAAGGTATGGAGGGCATAAGTGGCATGGAGGAAGATGGCAGGAGACTATTGTAAGAAGATCTTAGCTCATTCATGGAGATGAGAAAAATTAGTGTGGAAGATTTTGAAGTGAAAGTTCTCCATTTGTTTTTCTCATGGTGTCATTTTAATTGCAAATTCTCATTTTGCTAAGATGCTCCTGTTTGCACAATCTTTCCTATTGGATTACCAGTCCTTCCAGGAGAGAAAATTCTTTCAGCTCAGTAGGAAAGAGCTAATCTTGCTGCTTTCCTTTCCATGCTGTGGAGGAGCCTTTATTACAACTGCTTAAAAGCTGTGTTGGGATGTCACAAGGAATGTCGAGGGGAATGCTGCTTTCACTTACAGTGGTGCTTCCCTCCAGTGCTTTCCTAGCTTGAGTGATCTACCACAACAAGCTGGAGCCTATGCACAGTGCTCCCTCCCACACCTTTGCTGGGAGTTCTAAATTATTTTACTGTGAACTGTGTACAAGCTGTTGCCTAGCTCTGACTCAAAAAGAACACTTTTACATAGATGAATAACAGGTAGGGGTGTCAAGCAGGGGATTATTAAGCTGTTTATACCAGTCCACAGGCAGCTCAGTACCCACTGTTGTGGATTTAGGACAGATGTCACCCTTTGCCATCACTGAAGCAATATGGATAAGATTCAATAAGGGTCAAGACTTGGACCCTGGTCTCCACCCTACAATATGCAATTGTGCTTACTTTATTCAAAAACTTTTTTCTTTAATTTGTTGAAAATCTATATCTGACTTCTTTACAACTGTTGGTTCTGCCATGGATTATAGAGATCTCAAGGACATTAGAACTCTTAGTATTTCCATTGCTTAATCTCAAACCGTTTTTTTATTCACATTGAAGATTCAGGATCTTAAAATGCAATGCAGAAAGTCAGTGATCTGAGAGGACCACCATAATGTACAGGTTAGCCGTCTAAATATTATCTCTGCTTGATTATGTAGCTTTTGGCTGATGTCTTCAGCCTGAAAATACACAAAATCAATGCTTCATATTTTAGCTGTCATGTCATATTGCATCGCTTGATACATTGCATGATAGTCTGCTACAAGAAATCACAACACAATAAGCTTTTGCAGTCTGTTACAGTTATTGCTTATTAATTCCTAATATTTGTGACGGGAGATGTTAATGAAGTATTACTGTTCTTGCATTTGTTTGAATTTTATACAGCTAGTATATTGTTCTTTTATCCATGTCCTTTAGCAGCAATGATAGTAGCCAAGATGAGATTTTTGCAGGTTATGAACTACAAGAATTATATACACTGATGTGGAGGTAATATTGCTGCTCTAGCTAATCTAAATAACACAGAGTAACAAATGTAGTGTTTTCTTTATTATGTCTCTCCATCCATGTTATTCAAATGAAAGAATTTTAGTTTGAATTGTCTCACAGCAGCTATAAATATGCTATGGAAAGTTTGTGCAAACATTGGTTTAGAAATAGAGTGTCTGATCTGCAGCAGTGTTATACCAAGTCTGCTGAAAGCTGCAGAGAAATGTGAATTCAAATGAAGTCTCAAGTTAGTGGTTATCTCTCTGTGTGCTTTCCTGAACTGAGCAAGATTATAACACCTGCAATGAAAATCTGGCTGAACGAAAGTTTGCATCTGTCACAACAGTGGATCGGTGCCCCCCTATTACAATATACAGTGTTAAAAAGCAGCCCAAAGGCAAAATGCAGTAAGAAATTGGATGTTTTTTAGTTAAATTATTTGTTATCCCATCTGGACTTCAGCTGCTGCAGTTAGAGAACTTCCAGGTTTTGCAGAAACCTGAAAGGCATTCTCTCTTTGCTGGCACCTGGACACCTAAAGTGGAATTAGGATTCTATTTTTAAACATTTTAAAATGTTCCTCTCAAAGTATTTCTGATTGATGAAATTGAAACTTAATACCATTTCAGAGAGCAGTAGACATTACAAGATAGCATAAAGACACCTATTAAAGACTGCATTTATAAATCAATTTCCCATCTTCAAGTGCCAGGCAGTTAAAAGCCTTTTATTTAAAATAACTATTTAAGAAGTCTATTGCAAAAATAATGCATCTTTTGAAAGACCTAACAGCTAGCTTTCTGATTTGCAAAAAAGTAGTGTTTTGTGTCTGGACTTTAGAGTTTAACCATAAACCAACAGCACACACCTTGATTTTATTGCTGCAGATACTTGCAGTTTCTCGCCTATGAAGTCTTTGCTTTAGTGTTCTCTTTAGTCCTGGTTGCTATACTTAGATCAGCAAAAATCAAGGTATATGTTTGTGTGGATAAATATCAGCACATCCACAAGTACATAGACACAGAAACACATACTGTCTTTCACTATATGTCTCATATACAAAACACATGCTACTAGCATTGGCTGGGTGGCTGAGTGTGCCACCCATTTTGTAGGTATGCTTTACGGTAGTCATAAGTTTCATTAGTATATAAGGGGATTTGTGAATAATAAACAATTCTAATATAATATGAGTAATATAAATCTGCTGAGAATTAAACTTCACTTGTAAATAAGCAAAATCCTGTCTATTTACACTACTTTCTACATTTACTCAATCCATGTATTCCAGCATTCATGTCCAGTAGTACTAATTAAAGATTCATTTAACATTCCCAAAGTAAGCCTTACTTCTGTATATTGACCAAGAAAGGCAAGAATCTTAGTTCTTACAAACTAGCAAAATCTTTCAGCAAACTACCTTTTTCCTGTTAAATCACTTGTCAATTGAGTTGTTTCCTATTATGTCATGACTTGTGTTCATGTTTTAATGGTATTACTACTTGGAAAAAAAAAAAAAAGTATATTGATGTATTTTTCTAATGTAGTTTCTGAGATCAAGAAATTCTAAATTCTCTTACAATGTCATCCTTCATGGAAAACAAAAGAAAACAACAAAAAAGCCCCCTAATCTTGCTGCAATGAGAAGCTTAGAAACATTTTACCACTGTAGAAAACAGAAGGTAAATTTTGTATGAAGTTAATTATGAAATATTCTTTAACCTGTAAATAGCTTTTGTGTATCTGGATCTGTCAGTATAGGTTCAATACCAGTGTGCAGAGAACACACAGCCACCCAAATTCATTCCTAATACAATCTAATCCTTCTTTTTTTTTTTTGTCCACTTACGTCAACAGGGAATGTTGTCCCATTTGTATCTATTGGGCAAATAAGAGATAACTGTGAACTCCTGATTCCACACAGGGCAACCTAAAAGTTAAACCATATGTCTAAGGGCATTGTCCAAATGCTTCTGGAACACCAGCAGGCTTGGGGCCACGACCACTTTGCTGGGGAGCTTGTTCCAGTGCTTGACTGTCCTCTCAGGGAAGCACACCTTCCTAATATCCAATCTGAACTGCCCCTGAAGCAGCTTTCCCAGTCATTCCCTCGTGTTCTATCACTAAACCCCAGAGAGAAGAGACCAGCACCTCCCTCTTTGCTCTTCCTCATGAGCAAATTGTCGACAGCAATGAGATCACCCTTCAGTCTCCTGTAAGTATCCTCAGCTGTTCCTCATAAGTCCTTTCACCATCTTTGTTGCCCTCCTTTGGACACATTCTAATATTTATATATCCTTCTTATATTGTGGAGCCCAAAACTGCACACAGTGATGGAGGAGAGTCTTCACCAATGCTGAGGATAGTGGGGCAGTCACTTCTTTTGACTGGTTAGCTATACTGTGCTCAATGCACCCCAGGATATGGTGGGCCCTTTTGACTGCCAGGACTCACTGTTGACTCATATTGCACTTACCATCAACCAAAACCCCCAGATCTCTTTCTCCAGGGCTGCACTCCAGCTTCTTGTCCACCAGTATGTATGTACATCCAGTATTACATCATCCCAAGTGCAGAATCCTGAGTGTGTACATAGACACTCAGAAAGTCATCGCCAACAGTTTAGAAAGTTTTAAGTGATAATAAATACGCATCCCATCTGGAAATAGATATTGAAGAAAGGCATATTCAATATCTTTCTGGATGATCTACCTTTCTACTACTGACAGAGTTAGGAGTTTAACTTAAATGTGGATGACTCATTTTTATACAGATGAAATTATGTGAGATGAATGCTTGCTTCAGTGATAATTTGTACGTTAAACAAGAAGTGAAACACATTTTCATTTCGGCCCACTGAAGTAGTAGAGAGTATTCAAGCTCTTAAATATTTCTGAAGTAAATCAGATTAAAAGGAAAAAAATATCTTTTGATTTATCAATTGAATATGGCTAATTAGGTTGTCATTTTTCTGATTTTTAATTATGCTAATGGTTTTTATATTACTTGTTGATTTTGAAGCAATATTTGATTATATTTTAGTAGAGGGATGTCTATTATTGACTTTCCTACTTGTTGATAAAGTTGGCATTTTGGTGTTTGATACTTTTTATTTCTTTCATTTGTTTCCTGCTTCATTCATTAGTAGTTTTTGGAAGTCACTGTCCCCAGTAACAACAATTTAGCTTATTAACTTATGCTATGTCAGTCCTGTGAGTGCTTCAGGAAGAGTATGTTGCTCTTAAAGGCACATCAGTGATAGAAAAGATACTTTTGCTGTTCTAGTATGCAGCATAACTATAAGTATGTAAATGTTCTTCACTCAAAATCCTTTCTTCTGGGTTATTTGATTGTTTAGTTTCTCTCCTTACAGAAACAGTCAGACTTGAGCTAGACTTAAGCTCTTTCTTTCAAATACCATTTTCAAAAGAACATATTAATTGCTCTTAATCAAAAGCAATTTATTCATTATGAAGGACCTCAAAAAATTAAACATCTATCTACTCATTGCTTTCACATTTATTATGCCTTTCTTTTCTCTTTATTTACTTTGGCAGAGTCAGACTTTGACAGAATTTAGATCAACCATATTAATTCAAATTATCTTCATCTGTGATTGATGCCAGGACACGCTCTCATGTTCTTATTCACTGTTTTCAGCTGTGGTGGGCAGTAGCCTCCAAAGGAAAAGAGTACTGCTAAATCCTTAGACCACCATATCTGCAAAATGGCTGTGTGTTCAAGTCCAGTTGTTTTCATGAACAATTTCAGCACTCTAAATTGCTCAGTGACAACTTGAATAATTACTGAAATACAAATCTCTTTCAGCATATAGAGTACTTGGGAACAATTTTCAATAACCATTTTGCATAATCTGCATTCCAAATTTGTTACTAATGCTGAGACGCAAGACTGTTTTTATTCTATAGCTGGATGTTTTTCAAGCTTATAGGATGTTTAAAATGGCCAAAAAAACCCAATTCTGTTTTGAACATTTGCACTGATACAAACTGCACTCCATGAATATTCATAATACCTTCTCTTTCTATGATATTTTCAGAACAAATATTGCCTCATAAAAATGTTTTGCAAAGGGAATCATAGAGGTTAAAATGCCATCCAATAAAATCTACAGAAATCCCTGTCTTTTTAGATTAACAATATATTTCTGCAATGTTTGACTATAATGTCAGGATTACAGGATTCCGACCAAAGTGTTTGATGTTAGTTTTTTGAGTTTGTCTTCAATGGCTATTTCATTTCTAGTTTAGCTTTTGTCTATATATCCATATTTCTATCTGTCTTTTTGCACATTTATACATCTTCTGGTTGGCAGAAAAGATACTAGATATTTTTTTACAAATTAGTTTGGACTGGTTTAAACTTGGCCCTTTTTACTCAAGTTTTTATTTTTATTCCTCAAACAATGTTCTTTTAATACATATAATCTATAAATATAGTGCACTAGACTCTTCAAATAAACTCAATACTTTAATTCATAATTTGAATAATCACATGTATGCATGAAAAGCTCAGAAAGGAGGATGCCTTTTATGAAAAAACGGAAATGGAGCTATACATACTTAGTTACCAGTTTTGTTGAAAATGCATTTAGAAATCTCCAGTGCTATAAAATTCAAGTATTCAGGATTTTGCCAAACTTTCACATCATAGAAGATAAAAGATATGATTTCTGAATTAATGTGGTAGCTAGCCAAGCTAGAGAAAAAAACAGTTGTATGAGATTCTTGGTAATAAGCAAATAAGTATTGTTTGGGTTTTTTTTAATGACTTCAGGCTAGTTAGTATGTTTTCATTCAATTTCTAACTAGGAATGAATTACCCTAGGATTCTTTATTTTGACCTTATAGGCAAAACTTCCACCAACACAGCTACAGAATCATGTCTGAAAGGTACTTTCAGAGGTCCTTATCCTTGCTTCTAGGTAGGAACATATACACGTGTGTCTGTGTGTGCATATATTTGCACACACTTATGTTTGTAAGAGCTCTAGTGATGAAGGAAACCCAGTCTGTGCTGCGAGCTTTAGCCAGCTTCAGTCAATTTCAGATTCAGTTTTTGTCATTAGAACATCTCTCCATGCTGCTTCCGTGCAGTTTTCCATGCTGCTTTCTTTTTTTCTGTTTGATACGTACACAGAGAAAGGATAGATCCCTCATTTATGGAATCTTCTTTTGTGTCTAAAAACTATTATATTATGTCCCATCTTTCTAGAAATATATTTCCCAAAACTGCGCTGTTTCAGCTGAGGTGTTGCCAGTACATAGCAGAGGATCAGGCTGTTTCATGTGTTTTTTAGAATCATAGGATAGTTTGGGTTGGAAGGGACCTTTGGAGGTCATGTAGTCCAAAGCCCTGCAATGAGCAGGGACAGCTTCAATTGCATCAGGTTGCTCAGAGCCCTGTTCAACCTGACCTTCAATGTTTCCAGGGATGAGGCACCTACCACCTCTCTGGGCAACCTGTGCCAGTGTTTCACCACTCTCATTGTAAAAAATATCTTCCTTATATCTAGTCTAAATCTTCCCTCTTTTAGTTTAAAACCATTACCCCTTGTCCTATCACAGCAGCCCCCTGCTAAAAAGTTTGTCCCCATCTTTCCCATAGGCCCCCCTTAAGTGCTGAAAGACCATAATAAGGTCTGCAAGGAGCCTTCTCTTCTCCAGGCTGAACAACCCCATTTTTCTCAGCCTGTCCTCATAGGAGAGGTCCTCCATCCCTCTGATCATCTTCATGGCCTTCCTCTGGATCTGCTCCAACAGGTCTGTGTCTTTCCTGTGCTGGGGGCCCCAGAGCTGGACGCAGTACTCCAGGTGTGGTCTCACCAGAGCAGAGTAGAGGGGCAGAATCACCTCCCTCAACCTGTTGGCCATGCTGCTTTTGATGCAGTCCAGGATACGTTTGACCACTTGGTCTATGAGCACACATTGTCAGCTCATGTCCCGCTTTTCATCCACCAGTACCCCTAAGTCCTTCTCCTCAGGGCTGCTCTCAATCCCTTCATTCCTCAGCCTGTATGGATACCAGGGTTTGCCCCGACTCATGTGCGGGACCCCACAAGTAGCCTTGTTGAACCTTTGTTTATGTAAGTATGACTTTTTTTTTTCCTTTCAAAAGAGCATGACTTTGTAATTCAGTGTTCAACTTGTAGTATAGAATAATATTTCCTCTTTTTGCATCAGAACTGTGACTTGTATTTGTGTAGCAGTGTATCTTTGCATAATTTTAGTATCTTTTATTTATCCCCACTGAACAACAAATTTAAGAGGATATGAAAATATTGAATAATACTAGATCTAGGACAGAACCCCAGAAATCCCTACTTGATACAGCCTTCATTCTGACAGACAAACATTAATATTGTCTCTAGTCCACACTATTTTCGTCTAGATTATGTCTCCCAAGGCTGCTTATGAGTATGTCTGTCAAACCCTTACTCAGGTCAGGATATATGTAATCTGCTTTTTCTTCTCTATTCACAAGGCCTGCTACTCTCTACTAGAGAGAAATTACGTTTTGGTTGACAGAATCCATTCATGGCAAATCCATATAACTTGTCACTCACCTCCTTATTTTCTTATGTCTACCACTACTGGTTATTATACATCCTGATTGCAGCAGAGGTATGTTTTGAAAATTGGTGCAGAAAAGCAGTAAAGATATTAGCCTCCTTGTCATTAGTTGTGGTTAGCTGTACCACTCTGCTGAACAGCAGGCTGTCCCTTCCCTTTAGTTTTTCTGTTGTCACTAATGTACTTGAAATTCTCCTTGTCCCTTTCTAGTTGCAACTATCCCCCCCCGCCATGTGGTTCTATTTTTTCTCTATATGCTCGTGCTATACTTTTATGTTCATCCTTATTAGCCTGGCCTAGTTTCCACCTCCTTTTTTGCTTTTTTTTTTTTTTTTTTTAAATCCATGAAGTGTTCTTCGTTTAGACAAGTATGTCCCTTACGATATTTTCTGCCTTTCCTCTTGCAGGGGGATAGTTTGTGCTTGAGCCTTTTAAGTCTCTCTTTAAAGAACTGCCAGATTTTTTAAGTATCTTTTCTGCTTAGACTAACCTCTCAGGATATGCAGTCCACCAATTCTCTGAGTTTATTGAAGTCTTCCTTCCTGAAATCCATTGTTTTTACTTTGCAGTTCTACCCTAAAAAAACTTTTGCTGCCTTATGATTCCTGCCATCTCAGCATTCTTCAGTTTGAAAGGAAAAGGTCTTCCTCTCTGATGGTTATCTCCACCAACAGTGGCCACAAGTACATTCCACAGCTTGTTGGGCATACCTCTTATTTTGTCAGCTGGGTGTCAGGTTAGCAGGGATACTAGGACAGCTCTGCCAATTCCTTAAAAAAGTCTCATTCTGTTTCTTTGGTTTGAGTATAAATCTATAGCAGACTTCCTTACTAGCTGGAAACTATACTGTTATATTTTTAAGCATCACTGAAGAATGTTTCAGTGTTTTACCTGTTTGTGTACTCTGGACACCAGAGTTGTCTATAATAAGCAAGGAAATGTTGCTTTTCCTATTCCATTAGTTTGTCCGTGTTTACGGAGTTGTATGTTTTTTTCAGTAAAGTCCTGTTCATGTAAACAGCCTTGGCAATTGCTATAACCAAACTTCTAATAATTAGAATTTTGCTCTGATTACAGAGAAAGATGTCAGGCTCCTCTCTTTACTTCTTTTAAAAACCTTGTCTTAGTATGCAGTTATTCAAGATGCTTGGCAAGCCAAGCCTGTATATTCTGTCTTGGCCCTTCTTTGCCTCTGTGGTGCATATTCATAACGCCTCTTGGTAGATTCAGGCTTCCATTTTTGTAGAGCTGGATATTTAGAACCATTTACAGATACATATTTTATTGTCACATTTGTTATGTTGTTGATAGCTATAAATCCAGGGCATTATTCTATTTCTAATGGTCCAAATATGAGATATTACCAAAATTTCTGAAACTTTTTTCAGGTTTATGACCTTTATCCCTGTGTTCCTATCAGCAGTAGTAACAGCACAGGGAATGATCCAAAGTTCATGGAGATGGCAGTAGCAGAAGAAAGAGGTGATGGCTAGAGGGGAACAAACACTGTCTCTATGTGGCATTAAGTGACAAAAACTCCAATTTGGCAAGAAACCACACACTTTCTTCACACTGTGTAAGAACTGTAAGTTCTTATTGACCTGAAAATTAAAAACTATGTTGGTGACTTTCACACATCCGTGTTACTTCATAGTAACAGTGAAGGTTTTACAGCTACACGCTGGAGTAAAATGAGCAAATTCTCTGAGACGCATTTCAGCTGCCTGTACTGTCTAAATATCAGGCACACGGTCTTGGCCAGCAACTAGGCCATTTCCATTGAAAGGTGGTGGAGAAAGGCATCTGGTAGGTAATTCAGCACATCTCCCAGTAGGTGCTTAAAATGTGAGACAAATTGTCCTCCAGAGTTTTTTCTTCCTCTGTTGGCTCTAGACAGAGCCTAGATCACTACTTTAAATTCCACATACAATCAGACATCCTTCAGTACACTTACAATCTTCTTTTGTGCCCAGAAAGTTTATTTTCTGACCCATTTGGCTGCTGGCTAGTGTATCTGGTGCCTGCTGCTCTCAGCAGTCCCTCAGGCTGACCAGTTCTCTGCTGTGGCTCTCTCTTTCTTGCTCTGCCCTAGTGTCTCTGAAAGCCCTTCTCTCTGAGCAAGCTCTCCAAGGCAGAAATAACCTCTTCCTTCTTCTAGAGAGGAACATTTGACCCCCTTACTCTTCTAAAGGAAGGCAAAATATAGTCAGGAAAAACAGGCCATACTCACATACTCTAAGGAGAAAGAGAAAGATCCTTTCCACAGTATCTTCTAATGGCAAAAAAAGCTGCTGCAAGTCCATATCACATACCACAGGATTTTAAGTTGAGTTTCAGGTAGACATGTAGAGCCATAGTCTACTTATCGTCAGTTATTCCAACCTTATGAAAATATTTTTGCAAGAAATGTTTGTGTTTAAGTACTCATAGTTTTCCTACATCCTTCTGATATTCACCACTTAATTTCCTTTAAAAAGATCATGGAGATCAGGAAAGGTTTCCAATGACTGGAAAAAAGCAAATGTTGTGAAAACTTTTGAAAAAGTGTATGGGAAAGGTGTGGAAGTCAGTCTCACTTCAGGCCCTGGACAAATCATGGTACAAGACCTATAGTCACACAGTTCTGGGCAAATGAAGGAGAAGAAGGTGACTGGGAACAGCTGAAATGGATTTACCAAGGGGAAATCATACCTGACAAACCAGGTTGCCTTCCATTATAAGAGTGGTTTTGTAAGAGAGACCAGAGACACTGACCTGCAAAAAGCAGTGAATGTCACTTCCTTCAAGTTGAGTAAGGCTTCTGCCAGTATCAAAGATGTTCTTGTACCTGAGTTAGTATGTTACTGTCTGGAACTGTGGGCTACTAAATGAATGATCAGAATGGCCCTCAGAGGGTCACAATTAATCAGTCATACTCTGTTTGGAGGCTGGAAACAAGTGAAGTGCTAGAGGGGTTTGTCCTGGGACCTTTCGTGTTTAGTATCTTCCTCAATAGCTTCAAAGAAGCAACAAAGTTCTCTCTTGTCATGTATGCTGACATCAAATTGGGGGGAACAGGTTCCAGTCAATGACAGAGTTACCATCCAAAGGGACCTAGCCAGGCTGGAGGAACGGGCTAGCAGGAACCTCTTGAAATTCAGTAATGACAAGTGCAAAGTCCTTTGCCTGGGAAGGAAGAGGATTTTGAATTGGTATCAGCTGGGACGTGACTGGCTGAATGCTGAACAAGACCTCAGGCTTGTGATGGACAACAAACTCAACATCACTTAGCAGTGCTTGATATAAGGAAAACCTTTTCACCATAAGACAGCCAACTAGTGGACCAGAGGGAGACAGCCCAGAGAGGCTGCACAGTCTCCAGAGCTAGAGTGTTTCAAGACCTGAGTAAAGACCTGAGCAAAGACTTGAGCAGCTTGGTCTGACCCCATAACCCACCCTGCTTTAAGCAGGAGGTTGGACTAGAGGTATCCTAAGGTTCTGTGATCCTATGAGTTTAGAAATGCCTTAGCTTGTATATGTCAAAAACACGGTTTATCCCAAAACAGTATATACGAGTGATTGGTATTTTATAAAGGCCTAATACTAGAAAGCAGTCACAGAAATATTGATCTTCTATTCACAATGATGTAAAACTTGTATTTGCTTAATAATGCAAGACTAATTCTCCATCATTGCTAGAGAATAAAGATTTCATATAGATGCAGGATAAATACTAAGGGGATGACAGATAATTTTTAGCTAGTTCTGACAGGCAAAGCTATGCCAAGTGATATGTCAGACAGTTTTGTTTTTATGGGAAAGTGTGCTGAAGATGGTGGGACTTGTAAAATGAATTATCCCAAGAAAGGATACCATATCAAATCTTCTTTAAATGAGAAAGACAACAAGAGAATAAAACCCAAAAGCAGTAAAGCAGAAGCAGGATAATAAAATAAAACAGTCCATTTCTCAGTTATCCTGAGGTATAGCTTTAATCTTTGTGTTTCCCTCACTACCTTCTTCCTCAGCCTGTATTTCAGGCAGTAACAGGCAAATATGGTTATTTTAAGCCCTTCATGAGCTAGGATCTTCAGCAAAGCATCTCATTGTCAGATGCAGACCTGTCAACCATGAAGGATTATTTATATTTCAGGACTCTCCAGTGCATGTTTGTTTCCATCTCTGAAAGATTTTCTATACTTTTTTTTTTTGCCTGATAGTGCATTCAGCTTTGCCTCTGCAGCTTTCCATACAAATACAAACTCATTCTGATGCCATTTCCGGAAGATTGCTATCTAGAGGGGGCAGTTCAGCATCCCTCTTCTCAAAGCAAGGTTTCTGCATGGGTGATTCTGGTGTTTTGAATTTTATCAAGAACTGTCATAAAAATAACAAACGTAATGCACATAAATCAAAGATCTGAGCATTCCAGTGAGAAGGACCAAAGCCTGCAATGTTTTCTAAACCAGGAGACAAACCTATTAAGTTATTTTCTGGGGACCTCCTTTGGGTGATGCACAGCTATTTCTAGAGAGGCACTGAGTTCCTGCGACTTGCAAATCATCAGCATAAGTGGTCTCAAGAGTGTTCTGTAGGACAATGACCTAAAATTTGTATTGCTTTCCTTAATTTTTCAAAATAACATGGAGTAATTCTTGAGTACAGTGAGCTTGGTCTATGATAAAATTTAAAAAAAAACAAGCAAAAACTTCTAACATCTTTCTTGGTAGAAGGCACTGTAGAGAGCATTCAGAGGAGACCTTTGCAGTTTGCTCTTATCTGTCCAAGAAATTGCATGCAGTAGGTTTTACTGATCTTTAGGACAGTGAGGCCAATAGCTCAACATACATAGCAGTGATGAAAATAAGTGTAATGACTTTTTATCAATTTTTACCAATTTTTTGGTCAAATTGTATCATAACTGAAATAATAATTATTACAATTTTACCAAAACATTGGATAATGATTTACAAAACATATTAAGGGTCTAATTCATGAGTTACTGACATCAGGAGTAATTAGATAGATATCAGCAATGGTGGATTCAGAGCCTGATACAGTACATTGAAACAAGGACCTGAAACAGGATTTAGGTGGAAGGTTTAAGTCCAAACCTAAAAAAATGTGCCAGCAAGTTTTAGTGGTACATAAATGCAATCATTCCTTAGACTTTGGTCTACTAAATAACAGAAACCTCCAAAATTCATTTAAACACGCAGGCATGACCTGGCTAAGCTCTCCCTAGCCTCTGGATGACAGCTGGTAGATATGTGGATTTAAACATCTGCAGCCTGAAAAAGAAATTAGCTACAATCTAGAAGAAAGGGGACCAAACTGCTACATCTCTAGTAATTCTGTGTCTCCTATTTTCAAATACAACAATTGGAGTTTAACAGATTGTTCTTCAGCCATAACAGCTTAAAAACTTGGGATACTATGGAAAAGAAATTTGCTCTGCCAGAAGGGAAATGGTGATGGTTGTTTCAGTCACAATTTCCAATAACAGCTTTGTATTTGGGGCATTTGGCCAAGAATTGGATGGTCCATGTTTGATTTCCTCTTACAGTTGAAAGGACTTAAATCTATTTTCTTTTTCCTAGATGTCAAGATATAAAATGGCAAAGAGAAGAAATGGGCTGTGTAGACGTGCCAGAACAGAGGAGACCTGTTTTCTGCTTCTGGGACTGTTCATGAGTTTTCCAAGAATCAAGAGTAGCACTAAATACAGAGTGAGTCTGGGAATTAGAGGACATGATGTTTCTCAAAGTCCTACGAAACTCATTGTGACAGTCATTTCTGGAGCTTATTTAGCACAATGATACCACTACATCCTTCATGAAATGCAATGTGCTCGCTTTTTAAAGAAAATGATCACTATAGGTACTGTTTATTTCTTACGTAGCTTACATCTCAAAACTTCTCAGTTTTGAGCTTCTTACAGGGCTTTGAACCAGGAAAACATGGAGTTTGAAACTGCACAGTGTGCGTGAATGAAACTCTTGTCCCTTAGTCAGGGTTTAGGTTGCTGTCAGATGTGCAGGAGCCAATGAGCACACGGGGTTGAGATCTCCCTTAGAAGGGAGAGTGCAGCTCTGTACAGAAAGGGGTGCCAGGCGGTAGTTTGCAAAGCTAGCACACCTCTTCAGAGGGGTTGTAGGTTTTTATACAGTTTACAACAAAGAGAAAGTTACACAAAACTTGCTCATAGGTCATCTTTCAACTGTACAACTAACGCCCTTCTGTGTATGCTCCAATTAGTGGGTAGTTCATTATACAAAGGTGGTCTGACCTTAGCATGTAAGGTCTCTTTCCAGGGATGTGATTTTTACTATGCTAATTAGTCTTAGGTTGCCTTAGGTTACCTTCGGGCAACCCCACTTCCCCCTCTCCCATCCCCCTAGTCATGAGGTTATTCATCCTTGTTGGTGTTAGCTCATTCCTGTGTTATCTTGTGTTATCTTGTTCAGACTCTTTACTTTGAGGACCACAAAATTAGCATCAAATTTCCAGCCTTCTGTTTGAATGATACAACTGCCAGGCACTTACAAAAGGACAAAAGGACTTACAAACTGGTACAGCAGACTGGTTTTTCCCTTAAGAGTCAGCTTTGCATCATTTCTTAAAGGTTGATGTAACCAGCCTCTGGATCCCAATAGATCAGAGTTAGGTGCCTGAACTCCAGAGATGAATATGATTCCAGATAGCTCTCCATGTTCAGTATATCATATGATAAGGGCAATTCTTAGTTTGCATGTGGGATTTTTACAGTTTTATTGGAGACCACTTTCTTTCCCCAGACATGATAGGATACCTATTGGGGCCTGGGTTTCCATTTGATAACAGAAGCAGAAGCTGAAAGTACTTAATGAATTTCTTTCATTGATTTAACGAAGCAGCAGAGCCTGAGAGAACTACCAATATCCAGCATTGAACCCTAATGGCAATTCCTGTTTATTCACTGTCTCGTGAGTGTTTACAGGTAGTATTTTCCATCATCCATTTCCTTTTGTGAGGCAAATAAAGCAACATTTTTTATTCCCACTCAGTGTTTGTGCTCATATATACCCAGTGTCATGCTATGCATTTTTATTATCTGTGCTGTAATAGAAAACAAATAAAACCAATGTTATAAATCCAATAAAACAATAGGGGAATATACAATACAGGGCCTTGGAGAAAATGTGAATAGCAGGCAGAAACTAAAATGTGAAATACATATTGATCTTTTTGTTATGACTGAAGAATGCAGAGTGCACAAACAGTGGAGGGAGGGATGCATGTGTGGGTCTTTCTCTTCTGGCATCACTGAATTTATGTAGTCAGCCCTCCCCTCAAGCAGCAGAGAAACAAAGCTAATGCTTCATGATCATGATTATTGGGTGAAACGTATTATGAAGGGTGTATCTCCACTGATAAGGATAAAGTTTAGCTTCTCATTATGAGACTGATTGTTGAATATTTTCCTAGAATTCCCTAAGAGAGGTCAACATGGGGTTGGCTGAAATTACCTGAAGATGCCTTTTTCAGATTTTTTTTGTCTGTAGTAGAAAACTCTGAGCAGAAAAAAGCTCAAAAAATTATAAAATCAAGTCCCATCGACTCCATTAGGGCCAGAATGTCACTAGGGACTTTTTAAAAATATGTCTTTAATTTATAATTTATGGGCCATCTTTACCTTGCACTGCTCCCTGAAAAATACCAGCAATTGCCTTGAGGCGTTTCAAGTAAACTCTTAGCCAGACTTTACCTCCTATCTTCAATAACTATAGCCGTTCCTTGCAATTGTTTGGTGACACATAATGGTGATGTTTTGCTGTGACCTGAACCCTGAAGAAAAATATTTCTGCCCGAGTCATTATTTGAAAAATGTCAAAACTTCTTGACTACTTGTATTCATTAAAATTTGTAGTTCCTTTAACATCTCTTTGTACTGCAAATATTCTGAAAGGGGACAGTTTCCTAATGTAATTGTGAGGTGACATGAGACGTAGGAAAAGAATGAAACTTCCCTTTTCATCATTTGCATACAAACCATTCAAGGTACTCACACTTTTCCTGATATTCTTCTAATACTGAAAAGTCATAGCATACATAGAGTCTGATGAATTTCTACAAGAAAATTCTCTTTAAGACTGAATACTCTGTAGAAGTAAAAAGCAGCAAGTTGATTCAGCCTGAAGGATTAAAATGACAATTTTAACGCAGCAAAGGCCCTGTTTGAAAAAGAAGGCAGAGTTTTATATGATTAGAGGCTGCAACATCTAAGCCAAAAAATAAAAAATGGTGCATTATGAGATTTCCAGTCTCACACATTTTTTTGATTTCTAAAATATGAAAGCTTTCTAACCCCTTTTTTTTAATTAAGAATTGTTACAATATTTAAGTCAACCTCACTGTGATTCTGCCTAAAGACCCAAGATACCACCATAATGGAAATATTTCATAATAACAAGAACATATCTATTCTGTACTTGAGCTGTAGCTTATTCCCCAAAACAGTGTTCATTTGATCTAAGTTACAGTGAACTGAAGGTACCCATGAGGGCATTTTTTTTGCCTTTAATTACAAAAACATATTTTGATAGATAGTTTAAATGAGTTGCTTTAAGTGGGGTTTTATTGGCTCTTGAAAGAAAAGTTAATCAAGATAGCAGATTAATAAAAAGCACTAATTTTACAGCTGATGATTTAAATAGCTGAACTAAGCTCTGTAATAAAAAAATGCATATTTTGTTTCCACAAAATGCTTCACCAAAAAAAGTAATGCAAATGGCAATCCATTTCTACTCATTTTAACTAATATATCAGATATGGCAAATTTGGAAGAAAAGACTTTAAATAAAACCGTAAAGTTATTATAGATACGGTATGTTAATGTGGAATTTACAAGAAAATCAGAGAAATTATTGGAGCAGCAAAAAGAATCGAATTAAGCAATTAGTCATTATGAAGCCAGGAATAAAAGATCAGGTTGTTCTATAAATGTTAAATTGGTAGTTCACTATTTTTCACAGTCCATGGAAAATGTCTTCATGCTGACTTCTTTGTCCATTTATTTGTTTATCTGAATTATTCAGCCCTACAATAAAAAACATGCATCTAGCATTCTGGGTACAATCATATTAAAAGCAAATTAATACATTTCAGCTAGCCTCAGTCACATCAAGGATCCCAACAGCAAAGAAATGTAGCAAAAATAATTATTCTTCCCACAATGTCTATGGAGTATTGCTGTCAAACCTTAACTAACTGCTGTGTTTTTCTGAACATAGAAAAATATGATTGATTTTATGGCATGCCCTGAAAAAAAATAATAAAAATTCCAGATGTTATGAACCAAGACAGGAAACAGTACCAGAGATAGTGAAACGGTAATAAAACCATGCCAGCTACTTTTTCTTATTTATTCTGAAGTTCAGGTCAGCTTTGTCTCAGAATTACAGAGATGCAGCAGAGGGTGAAAGACAGGTAAGTCTCCTATATGTGTGGGGCTCCAGCCGTTATAGATCTAAACCCAAATCGTAATATCAGCCTGACAGCTCCAACAACAGCTGATACAGATCATACTGCACACATATAATATGCTTTCATAAAGAAAAAGCAGTGCTTAGCAAAACACGCACTACATCTAGTACTAAAAAGATGTAATGCTTTTTTGACTTTAGTCTTGAAATGACTAAGGCATGGGTGAAACCTCAGGGCCACTATCTGAAAGAAACGAGCCTAGGCTTCGAGTAGTCTATAAATACAAACAGTCATTCTGCCTGTAACTCTTACGTGATCATCTAGAAACAGCTGAAGTAATTTGGAAGCCCTGTAGATTTCAAACTCCTTAACATAAACTGTGGACAAACAGATCCGTTTTGGATACAGATACCCTCTTCCTTTTGAAGTGCTTTTCCCAGACAGTTTATAGTACATGAAGGAAGGTAGAGACTCAACTTGCGTGTCTTTATCCAAGCTTTAAACTTTCCCATACCATGTAATTAATGTTGTGTGTCTTGTGTGTAGATAGCTGTAAATGATACTTAGCAAAATAAAAAGTAAAAGCATCCTGAGAGCCCAGTTGTAGAACAGGACTCAGAATTTATTTTTTTTAAATAATCTTTAGATTTTATTAAGTCCAGCACGTCATTTTTGAATGCCTAGGTTTAGTAAGAACAAACGTGTGCTTTCAGCATCCTGAGCTGCCATGTAGTCATATGAATGAGATAAAAGAGAAGAACAGTGAAATCATCGTGAGCCATGAAATTAGCCACACATGTAATAAATACAAAATGAATTACTTTAATCTGGAATCCCAGTATGGAAGAAGAGGAAAGGTTACACTTTGTAAATTAAAGTTATTGTACCTAAGTGTTCCAAACTGAATAGATTAATTGTTTCATCTAGAATTAGGTGGTTACTTAATCAATAGAGGAGGTCCTATAATTATTTTTAAAGGTTTTTGACACTGTCTTCCGTAAGATTCTCATAGAGACGCTGTTGTCTGTGTGGGCTAGATGAGCAGGTAGTGAATTGGATTGAAAACTGGCTGAATGGCTGTGCCCAGAGGGCAGAAATGAATGGAATGAAGTCTAGTTGCAGGCACTAGTGTACCCCAAGAGTCAATGCTAAGTTCTCTCCTGTTGAACATTACTGATTTGGATGATGAGACAGAGCGTACCCTCAGTTAAGTCTGCTCATGATACAAATCTGAGAGGCTTGGCTGATATGCCAGAGCATTGTGATGCCATCCCGAGTGACCTTGACAGGCTTGAGAAATGGGTCAACAGGAACCTCATGTTGTTCAACAAAGAGAAATACAAACTCTTGCACCTGGGGAGGAACAATCCGCTGCATCCAATATATCCTGAGGGCCAAATGGCTGGAAAGAAGCTTTGCAGAAAAGGACCTAGGTGTCTTCTTGGACACCAAGTCAAAGACGAGCCACCAGTGTGTTTTTGCCACAAAGGTGGCACATGGTATCCTGGGCTCCATTTGGCAAAGTATTGCTGGCAGGTCTAGAGAGGTGATCCTTCCTCTCTACTGAGCACTGGTGAGGCCACACCTGGAGTGCTGTGTCCAGTTACAGGCTCCACAGTACAAGAGAGACACGGGCATGCTGGAGAGAGTCCAGCGAAGGGCCACAAAGATGATGAAGGGACTGCACAGGAGCATCTCTCCTATGAGGAAAACCTGAGAGAGCCAGGACTGTTTGGTCAAGGGAAGAGGAGGCTCGGGGGGGAACTCATCAATGTGTATGAACACCTGAAGCGAGAACATAAAGGTGGAGCCAGGCTCTTTTTAGTGGTGCCCAGTGAAATGTCCAGAGACAACGGTCACAAACTGAAGCACAGCAAGTGCCATCTGAACATCAGGAAACACTTTTTTACTGTGACCAAGCACTGGCACAGGTTGCCCAGGGAGGTTTTGGAGTCTCCATCCTTGGACACACTGAAAAGCTGGGGGTTGGACCAGGTGACCTACAGAGGTCCCTTCCAACCTCCAACAGTCTGTGATTGACATAAGAATTATTTTTTTCCTTTGTTTTCTAAGATGTGAAGTGTATTCTATCATCACTGTCCTTAAATTATACGTTCAGCTGCCTTCCCTGCATTTATCAGATCATTTTCTTATGTATCATGTAAATTTTGAAGGGCTAGTCCCTAGCAAAATATGAACCTGATGCAAAAACCATTGAAGACAGCAGGGTCCTAAGTGAGCACATAATCTCATTTCCACACTTTTGTTATACTCACTGAACATAATAAAATAAGAAAGGTAAAAGAACAGAATGAAGACAAGGACAAAAAGATTATGCGGACACTTGGGAGGTTAATGGATGTGGTTCTGCTTTTTTCATAAGCTAATACATAATTATTTTCTTCAATTAGATGAAATCAGTTAAAAAGCTTAACTAATCAATTACTGAAGAAAACTTAAAAGGAAAAAAAAAGGCCCCAAGGACCTTAATTTCACATTGTTTAACAAGATAACAAAGACAAACGAATGCTAGTCATGTACTATGTGCTGTAGGAAAAAACTTTCCTCTCTCAAAATTTGTCTGGGTAAGCTAGACTTTTCTAGCATCATCACTTAATTACTTAATGAACCTTTAGAAGATTGTTTCTGGTGCTCAAGCATCAAGATGCCATTTCCCATAGTTTGCTAACTTTCACCAATAATGTTGTATAATCTTCCAAATAACAGATACTGGTAGGGTGTCTGCATAATCTTACAAGACTTGGAACAAGAACTTTTTTTGTCATTGGCAAAGCACTCTGGAGAACAGGGTTTTTTTTCTTTGTGGACTACTTGGAATGGTATTTCTAAATTGGCTGCAAGAGAATTTTCCAAAATTCATCGGAAGTCTTTCTGGCTGACTCCCTTGGTTTTCTGCTTTCACTTGCTCTGTAGCAAGCAGAACATAAGGAAAACAGGAAGAGCTATCAGGTAGAAAAGAAAAAAGACAAAATGGATGTCCTGAATTTATTTGTATGTGTGTCAGTTAAGGCCGGAATAAATCAACGGAACATCTTACCTCATCACCCACATAGTCTACCAGATTGCATCCACTTACTTCTGTGTAATGCCCAGTAACATCATCTGATTTTGCTGAAGTATATTTCTCTTGGAAAATATCTGTTTTCAGATAAGGGTCTTTATTAATAGTCTCTGTTTTCATTTGTATTCTGTTACCACTGCCGACCATTTCTTTCTTAAAAAACTGTCCTATTTATTTCAGTTTGTGCACTTTCCCATTGCAGTCATTACGTCCTGCTATAACTTTTTTCACTAGATCTGAGAATAGCAGGAACCCAATTTGTTTTCTCCAGGAAGATGCTATACATTGGGAGAATTCTCAGCCTTCTTTTCTTGAAGCAAGCAGAGGAGTCTTTCAGACTTACATAACAGGTTACAGCTACAAACATTGCACAAATACAGCTTCCCTCCAGAGCTACTTTTCCACCAAGTCAGTGATCCTTTTTGTCTTTATTTCTTTCTAAATGTCTATGCATTTTCCTTTCTTAAAGATACACCTCTGACTTATCCTCACCACTGCTTAACTGCAGAAATTCTGGATGTGGCATCTACAAAATTTTGTCAGTAATAATTTTGTATTTACTTCCAGATAATTGATCAAAATGATGAATAGCCTTATGTTTAATTCTGATCCCTCTGGAACCTAATAAAAATAACCATTCATGGTATTTCCATTTGTCAACTACTTTTGGATATTTTCCAGGTAGTAACGTCCATTTAAAATGCTGCTTACTGTAACGTGTAACACTGATTATTCTTCATGAAAATGTAGAGAGGTGCTAAGTAATATGCTATGTAGTAAATTTATCAAATAAACTTTCTTATCTTCAGGGGATAAACACACAATGTATGTATAGTATTTGTTCTTTCTTTCTCTGTGTTTAGACTATATTTTGCCTTAAACCCTCTATTACTAACCACTATGTTAAAAAGCAATCTAGAGTGTCTGTCCTCATTTATAAGCATCTTGCCATGAGGTTTTACCATATCATTGTGGATAACCAAACTGATTTGTCTGCAATGCCACATTATTTTTACATTACAATCTAGACCCTTTTTAATCTATTTAGTACAAATCACAGTGATTTAATATACATTGTTCTTTTTCGCCCAGAATGTTGTACCAAACTGCATAAAATAGCATGTATGCTATATATCAAAACAGTAGTCTGTATCAACCAAACCTGTGACTGAATAAAAATAATTAAATTGGGTTCATTTCACAAAACCTAGTTTCTATAAAGATGTACTGGTCTTGTAATTAATTACATTCTAGTACTTCCTTTTTTTTTTTTTTATCAGCTGAATACTATGTCATCTTTTGTCTGATTTTGCTAGGGATTGATGCTAGACTAAGTTATCTGTAATTACTGTTCATTTCCCTTGTCTTACTAGTACAATATCAGCACTTTTGCAGTCTTTGCCTGTATCAGCAATCATGGAATTACAGAAAAGCTGTAGTTGGAAGGAATGTCTGAGGTCCTCTGGTCCAACCCCCCTCTCAGGCAGGGCCACCAAGGGCCGCTTGCCCAGGATCATGTCCAGACAGCATTTCAATATCTTGAAGGATGGAGACTTCACAGCCTCCCTGGGAAACCTGTGCCAGTGCTTGGTCACAGTAAAAAGCTGATGTTCAGGTTTCCTCATGTTCAGGTGGCACTTGCTGTGCTTCAGTTTGTGATTGTTGTCTCTGGACATTTCACTGGTGTTATGGTTTGAGAAAACCCATAACAATTTATTGTCACTTAGACAATTATTCTGTCACCCGATGACCCCTCCCCACCCAGGAAGGGGAATCAGGAAGAAAACAAGAAAACCCAGGGGTTGAAAGATAAACAGATTTAATAGGATAGGACTGGATAATTAACAGTACTAACACAAAGGAACCCATATTGATCCTGATACCCGAGTATACAGTACAAGGATTATACCCAGCCAACTATATCAGTAGGAAGCCATGAACTCCCAGCTATGGACAGTAAATGTTGGACACTGCGAGTGCTACAGCTTCAGGAGGAAGGGAAGACCTCAGGGATCTGGCACCAGGGCAAAAAGTTCTCTGGATTGCCATCATCAAGGGAGAGCCAACAAGGGGGAGAGCATGAGCAAGGGGAAGAACCCCCTACCTTGCAGCAGACTTCTCTAATTTATATTGAATGTGACGTTCATGGTATGAAACAATCCTGTTGGCCAGCTTGAGTCAAGTGCCTGAGTCTTGCTCCTCATCATCCCTGCACCTGGCGAGCTAGAAAACACTGAGACCTTGAAACCCAGACACCATGGCTCGCTGTACAGTAAATATCTTCACTAATTCAGACTAATTCAGACACCAGAGTCTTACACAAATACAGCTTTCCCAAGCATTAGGAAAGAAATTAGTCCTGTGTCACTCACACCAGGACAACTGGGCACCACTAAAAAGAGCCACATATGTATATCTTCTATAAAAAAAGAGGAAAAGAAGTTATACATTTGAATAAGGTTGCCTTTTCTATGTATTAATACTATCGTCTTCATTCAATAATGGGTCTATGCTATTCCCAGGGTTTGTTCAGTCCTCAATTTTTTTTTAACTAAATAACTGCAGTTTTCTTTCATATTGCCCTTTTTCTTCCAACTGCAATTTTCCCCTTGATCACTTCATTGTTCTTACTAGTTTTCTGCCCTTAGTAGGACCTGATTTATACTGATCTCTTCCTACATTATTTTCCCTGTTCATTATAGATTGTTCTTATTCCTAATTGTTTCCTTCTGTTTAACCAAGAACTAAAATAAGGGCTAAGGTAGCTTTGTCTTCTTTTTGTCTTCTTCTCCTTCAGAAGATGGTATTATTCCCTGACCAGTTGCTTGCTTGCATTTCTCCTACTGCTGAAGTCAATGGTAACATCTTTGCTAAGTAAAAGATCTCCCTACAGAGGTGCAGGGAACAAACTGTTCTTCTGTAGCTCATTGCTTTTCAACATCTCTTCCACAGTATTTGTTGATCAGCAGGCTTAAGCACAGATTACAATTTTCCTTCCCTTACTGGACTGTGTCAGGCCTTTAAGATTAATCATGCATACACTTTTGTTTCATGCTGCTTTTTTACCCTAAGCGGGACCTATGAAAATAATAATAACAAGATTAACAAAAGGCTTTTTACAACACAGTGTTTGCACTATTTTCAAGATTCTCAGTAACGGAACAAATTAGTGGAGCTATTGTGTGAATTGTAATGATAAAATAAAGCTATCAAAATTCATGTATAAGTTTAAAAATAAAAATCTGACAAAAAGTCAATCTCAAACCACCTCAGTTCATCAAGAGAAATTCATGTGTATTACTGACCAATTATAGTAGAGATTAAACAAAGCATCTATGGGGGTAGAAAGGAATCCCTCAGAAAAGAAATTAAAAATATGCTGCATTCCTAAATGCATCTTTTACTACAATTTCTTTTTTTCCTTAAAATCAGTTACCATGCTGGGATGTGTCTTTAAATCCTTTTACTGCTTTTCCTGTCTTTGACAGCTTTTATGTGCTTATGTGTTTCTATAATTTGCAGTAATATACTTTCTGTATACCCTCTTTCATATCTCTACTGCACATAATTCTGAAAAGCAAGGAATAAAGATATGATTAGAAATTAACGTATTACTGCTTTTTGAAACAGTAGGTTATTTTCTGGCAAGATTAATTTTATACTAGTAAAAAACTTCAGGAAAATGCTGGGGGTGCCCAGTAAATCTACCTGGAGGGATTTCAGTGATATGAGATACAATAGTCTCCACCTCAGAATTTCATCTAAGCTAGCTGAGATCAAGTGATTCATCGTATTCTCCTATGGGAAATTATCTATGAGCCCCAGTGAGGTAGAGATTAAAGCTGCCCACTTCTGTCGAAGCGGTTGACATGCCTGGTAGTATGACTTTAAGTATCTTTAAATCAAAAGTATCCAAACCAATTTACATGAAAGGAAATTAAATAAAAGCACCTCTCTTCTGGTTTAAATGTAAATTGGCACGTATGAATTAATAGAGATGTGATAGCTGTGAAATGAGTTACCACTAATTTTTAACAGCAGTATAAATCCCTGCAGATGGAAGGTCTGACAGAACTTTGCCTACCAGAGATTTCTGTAACTAATCACTTACAATGTGTTAAGAGGAATAATAAGAAGAAATTTTGTGTTCGTCTGGTAATTTTTTCAGGGTTGGCTCTTAAGAGCAATGTGTAAGAGTGCAAGTTGGAGCATTTCCTCCAAAGCAAAACTTCAAGGTAAAGCAATAAGCATAAACTTTAAATCTGTTTACTTACCAGTGACAGATTTCTGACTTCATTTTAAATCTAATGTGATTCCATTATTTTACTAGAATTAGTCCATATTTACAATAGTGGGAACAAGAACAAAACTGCCCTGAGCTTAGATCTTTTCAATTTCTAGTGATTTTCTGAAATTAAACAAAAGAGTAGATTTTAAAAGGATTATGTAGAGAAAGAAAAGCAAACAAATAAAAGGGAACCCTCCCAAACCCTTGTACCATTCTGCAAATGGACTGCCTGGAGGAAAAGCGTTTAAGCTAGCAGGAACAGCAGGTAGCTGACACCTCTCTAAACTAGGAGAAGAAAATATACCAATTCCCAGTGATCTGAAGTTGTTGCCAAACAATTTTAATATGGATAATTACTTTTTGAACAATTTACCGAGTAATTTTTGAAATAATTTTTCTGAGGAAAGATATACGCCTATGTTGCATATGGCTACATCTGGCATTTTAAAGATGCAATTTTTTCCATCTTAATATTGACACTCAAAACAGGTCAGGTCAGCCACACCCTAAAAAGTACCAATTTCTCTCCACTCACATTAAAGGTAGACAAAGTGATTAGATCAGAGGTAGATGTCTATAATGCAAACATCTGCTGTTATATGAGAAAAATCCAGCTACATAAAGCAGGCCAAACAAAATTGTAGTGCAAATGTTTCTGACAGAGGCGGCATGGCCTACAATTTTTCAGAAGGTCAGGCTAGATGATCATGATTTAAAACTTTGAAATCTTTGATTAATTTTATTTCAAGAAGAAGACTTTGTCCTCATTTACCCATTAAGTCCTGCAAATTATGAATCAGACAGAAAAAAAATTATAAATATCTGAATATAATTCTTCTGCCTTCCTACTCCAAAATACTTTGCATTTTTTAATACATAGATTTTGCAAAGTTTATCAAATCCATCCTTGAGTTGACCAAAAGTACCACTTTGCTACATTTCCCAGTTGTTCTGAAGCACTTCCACTTTTAAACTTCGTCTCTGATGACAGTGAGTTGATAGATTTGTAAATTTTGCTGCTTACTCCACAGACCATCTGCAGAGTGCCCCACAGGCAATGATAAAAGGAAGACTTACAGGTTGAGCTTTACTACCTCCTGCTCTCTCCAGTTAGTATCAGCCAATTCAGCAGGTGTTCCCATATCATGTAACATAGTTGTGATTGTTCCGTTGCAGAAAACTTGGTCAAGTTAGGTATCTATATATCTTCAGCCAATAATCTCTGGGGTCCTGCTATATGGGGAAGATAGCACAGGAAGCGCCGGTCCTAGCCTAGAATCAGTTTGTTGTACAATGTTATTGCAATTGTATTCGTAGGAGGAATGATTATAAAACCAGCTACAGTAGCAAAATATGGATTTTTGTTTGTTTTGAGTGTGGGAAATGCTACTCAAAGAAGTGCTTGTCTGCATGAAATAATAAGCACCAGTATTTTGCAGACTGCATGCACTAAATCCCATTATGGTTGAATAGAATATAGGTGCATGGATGGAAGAGTATATCTTGGAGTATAATACCTAAGTAAATAGTTCAGGAAGAAACAAGATACATAAGAGAGGCAAATGATTTTGTAAGACATACACAGAACAACAAAAATTAAATACTGATGAACGGAGCCTTCTTATGGCTTATGCATCACCATCAGAAATTGCCTGGAGATTAGAGAATTTTTTTTTTCTGGAATACACTGTGTTTCCCAGAAAAAAATCCAGCTTCTTTGTTGAAAAATACCTGACTGACAACATGGCAGAAGCTCAGAAATTTCATGACCTGGTTTAGATGTATGTGTGAAATGAGACCTTGACTTAGAGTCCTGAGGTCAGTTTTGTCCTCAGTTACATGTCTGAAGCTCCCTTTGAAATCAATGGGGCTTACATCAGTTAACTGAGAGAATAATTTCCCCTGTGGTCCTTATATCAGCAATTTCTGTTTTTATAGTTCAGCTCGCTGCTATAATAAAAAGAGAGCAACAATAATAATAACAGAAGACTGTAATCTTTTCCCTTCCCTTCCCTTCCCTTCCCTTCCCTTCCCTTCCCTTCCCCTTCCCTTCCCTTCCCATCCCTTCCCTTGTTAAAATATCTGTATTCAGATTTTTTTCTTACATACCTATCTGCTAAATGCAAAAATACTCCAAGCCCAAAGCTGTCATTATAAGGTTATGAAATTCCAAATAGTTTTATAGCAATGTCTGCTTTTAATGGTAGTCCACCACAGGAGACAATGCCTGTCATGAATTGAAAACCTACAATAACACTGTCGTTGCTTTTTTTTTAAGCAAGGATACTAACCCTCTTTGGATGTTAATACTCATAGTGTGATGTAAGAGGGAGAAATGCAGCATAATTTTATTACTTCAAAGCTAATAGGAATTCAGTACTGAAATTTGTTAGTATTCAGTTTTCCAACCAGAATCTTCAAAGTAATTTGCCTCCAATTGGTAAAAACAGAGAAGAATGATTGCTAAATTCTAAGGAGGCGTGCAAGAGAAGCCATTTCGCAGACCCCAAATCAAGACTTGAGGTGTGTTTACGGGTGCAATACAACACGGGGGAGAGCTCTTCAAGCCAGCTGCAAGGGAGAGTTGTCCACAAGAAAAGAGAAAAGTTCAGGAGTGAGGTGCCAGGAGGGCACTGTGCTGGGCTGATTAGCTGGGGGTGGTGTTTGGAGTCCTCTTCATGTGCCACTTCTGCTTCCAGTTTCAAGGTGAGATAGTCAGTCTTGTCTTAAGGAAAGTCTACACCAAAAAATGCACTGTAAATATTCCCCTAAAACAGGGGCCTATTTTCTGATGCGCTTCAAATACCACGGGAAGACAAAGCATTCTTATTACTTTAAGGGTAAAATTTTTTAAAGGTCTTGGCAGCTATTCGGAAAGGAGCTGGGGAGATTTGTGCAGGATCTGAAAGAAGCTTTCACCCTCACTGTGAGATACAGGGAGCAGGTTTTTACATTTCCCCTTTGGAATGGGGTCAATGAAAGCAGACAAAGAGTTGTATAAACACTGAGGGCAAACAACTGTTCTTCCAGACCATAGGCCAAAGAAATGGAAAGAACCCTGCAGCCTATTGTTTGTAAAAGTAAACTCCATTCCTTCAGCTAGGTAGGAAGTGATTTTTTCTTCTGCTTGATGAACCTGTAAACTCTGTAATCCATGAATATCTTTGACTGGATATGCTTTGTCTTGATAATTCTCAAAAATTTTGTTTTACCTTCCACTTTTCTAAAATTATTTGCAGTACACGAATATAAAAGTTCAAACTCAGCAAGAAAAATTTATGCATTTTATGAAAGTAAACAAAACATTTTCAAGTGTAAGAATTATTTCGACAATTTTACTGCATTTATTTTAAAGTCAACAGATGGTGGAAATCTTCCTTATAAAATTTCAGACTCCGCAAATAATATTTCAAACCAAAAGGTTTTTGTCAGAACATATTTTCTTACTTTTAAAACTTTTGAAAGAATATTTTAAGATATTTCTTATTCAGAAGTTGAGTTGTAAGCTATCCATGTTTTTGTGCTGAAGTCGTACTTGCAGTTTGGCTGTTTGCAGTAGTTAATTTGTAATACTGTGAATATATATATACATGTGATGGGGGAGAAACAGGCAAACCAACACCTTGGTGCAGTAGAATTTTAGTAGAATTAAAATGCCAAGGCAGACTTGTCTTAACTTTGCTTAACACTGTAGAGACTTGTTCATGAGGATTATAGTGAGGAATGAGTCTGACTAGCTGTAATTTTAAAATTTATTATTTATATGAATAAAAATCAGTCTCATATCTAAAGTTAATATTTAATATCTGAATAACTTTGTTGTACTTTTTACTCAACAGAATCTATGTAGAAAGAAACAGCACTCTTTATACTGTCTTCCTTTTTAAAAAGTAGATGATAAAATACCTATTTCTTCCCCTAACCTTGACTGACAATACAGATGAAATGAAGACAGAGACTAAGCACAGAAATAATAGATGTGAAGTGTTTAGAGGAATGGAAAACTGTCAAACATTCAATTAAAAATATCTTGGGAAAAAACACCATCAATCATCCTTTTCAGTCATCACAAAAGATCATTACAAAAAGAAGTGTCAGTCCACCAGAAGTAGAGAGAAAGCTTACCCTGAAGTCAGTGACAAACTGTGGCAATCAAAATGAAATGTTGCAATAACAGTGCACAAGGTAAAAGAATTACAGCTTTTAAAATGCAGATAATGTTTGTATCTAATTAAATAAAGCTGGTATTATAAGGATATGTTTGTCAAGTTTCACATAACCTGTGTTACACATTGTGTTTTTATGAAAGCCTATAGTGAAGCAGTATCAGAAATACTTTTTCCTAAGATGTTGTGTCATTCTGTAGTTTCTTTTTATTAAGTTAATGTCTTTTTAGACATTATTTTTGCTGACATTTTAAGGTTCAGCATATGTACTGAACACGGACCAGCATACTGTGTATGATTGTGTATGCTGTATGTTGGTATTGGTACACTGTGTTTGCCAATCACATACTTTAGAAAGACAGGTTAGTTCAAAGTTTAGGGTTGGTAATATGGACAGTATGATGCAAAAGGTTGCCTCATACCCTTAAAATATTTTCAGGAAAACCCATATGATATTACAGTCCAGGAAGAGACATTAACCTGCTGCCGTGAGCAGTGTCACAAGTCTCCACAAAGCCAGCTGTCCCAGTGACAAATGCCATGCTGACTTATCTCTGACAGGTTTCTGGAGGCTGCTAAAATCAACTCCTCTGAGTTTTGAGATCACATTGTTCTCCAAATGGAGAATGATACCACTGATTTAGGGAAACAAGGATTCATAGACTGGATGGGAACAGCTACTGGTTCAGCAGCACAATGTGGTGCAGCAGAACTGTTCTGGGGACCCAGCCTGACCTTGTACTTTCCCCCTCTGTGCCAGATTTATACAGCTGTAGCACAGCAGTTTGGCATTGTGCAGATCTGCTGCTGCTGCTGTGCTGGTGATGATCTTAGGCTGATCTCTCTCAGAACCAGTCCATGTCATGCCATTGCATCTGGATGTCCTTGAGGTGGGCCGTGCAATATCGGTGATAGTCCTAAATAGGGAAGCGCAGAGCTACGCAGACACATTGGGTATTGCATCACCACCATTCCAGCAGCTGCTTTCAGGATGGAAGGACTGTGTCTCCTGCTTTGTCCGTGTAGGGTTGTGAAAGTTCTCTCTTCCATCCAAGGGCATGACTGGGAATTGCCAACCAGCAAAATTAATTTCTTCCATTATTCACATTTTATAGATATGTATCATAGACCTGTAGAGTCATCCTCCTCTTCTTTTTATGCATTACCTGGAAGAATTTCTTTGGCTAGCTTCTGGACAATGGCAGTTCTACTACTCAGAAGTCAAGTTATTAATTTACAGCAGACACATGAAATAAAAAACCCCCAAATAATGATGAAGCAGCAGCAAATCCTACAGCAGCACCTACCAAACATGTGAACCACTAAACAGTGTGACATCAAAGTTCTGATTCAGATGGGTGAGAACATACAACCATGTTTTACCAATGCTGATGTTTAAAACATTTATTGTGATATGCTGTTCATATATACATGGTCCCAGCCCACCTTAAAACAGTCATTGGTCACCATTTTTAAGGGGTACCTTCTCCACTTCTTGAGCCTATGTTTTGCATTGTTTAGAAACTACAGTTACTTTGTTGTTGATTACACAGCTAGTAGTGGTAAAGTATAGCTCGATTATGGTCTCAGCATCTATCAGTTTGTTGAAACAACACACAACACGAGTTTCAAATTCAGGGATGGCTGCCCAGTGAGCTTGATTAAAAATAAGATCCCTTGCCTGGCCTGCATACAGCATGGCAACTCCAGCTGCAATAAGTATATTCTGTAGGGTGAGATCGTAAAACAATTTGGAGGAGGAGAAGAGCTGCTCCCAGTAAATGGACAGGATTGTCCCTTCCACGTACTGCCTGGCTGCCTGCATTCCAGTCTGTCGCCAGCACAGGCAGGTTTAAAATTGCACACCAACTTAGTTACTGTGGTAGTTAGTGATGGACAGAGAACTTCAAGAGACAGATTAGTTTAGCTAACCGTAAGATTTAGTGACCGTTGTGGCATCTCTGGTACTGCTTGGCAGTTTAGCTCCTGCCGTGGGTCCGTCTCGTAAACTCAGTCTTACCAAGCATCAGAAGAAATTTCACAAAGAAGGCAAAACACAAACTATGCTTTCCTGCATAATCCCAGGCACTGGGTATCTCTATTTCTGGTACAAACTGTGATGTCCTTCAACTGTGGCTATGTCTTCCTTTATTCCTGTACAATCAACATGTCATCAATGGCAATCAAAACCAAAAAATAGAAATGAAGATGGTTAAAAGTTTCTTCTATTTAATTTTGATTCAGGACCTATTCTTGTTTCCTACTGTTTTTCATCTTTGAGTAAACACTTCAAAAAATCAGATTTCTCTCTGACTCTAGTTTGGCAAAGCACTTCATGCTTAAATTTAAGCACAGGAATATCTTATTATGGTTTTCTTTGAAGAATATGCATAAACATAGTGCTAAAAAAGACAATGTATGCTATTTCTTTAGCAGATGTGCTACAGAAATGGAACAGCAAACTCCTGAATTTTGACATGTCCTAGAGTCAGAATTTATAGTGATCACACATGTTTATATTGCACATTAAACCTGGATCAGAACCTGTATTTATGTTCTACATCATATCTTGCCACAGTGATAAATCCTTAAAGTAAATGCTTCTCAAATTCCAACCTTTATGTTCTAGCTGAAAACAGAGTTCAGCTCTGCAAGCTGTTCTTCTTCTCTCTTCTTAGGAGACAGAAGACAATATTTTAAGCATGCAGTGAGCATAGTTGTCTCCTTCTTGGGACACCTGAAGTTCTCCCTTTATTTGAAAGACAGAGCTACACTTGCTTTGTGGAGGTGGTGGGCTCCATTCTGAAAGGGAGAATGATGCTGTTAATGTCTGCTTCCCATCTTAAATCCTTCTGTCAGTGTTTCTTTTATCTACCCATCTAGGGCTGGCATAAACTAGTTTTTCTTAAGTCAAAGGTGGGACAGAATGGAGTGGAAGAACAACCTACATGGACAGACTTCAGCCTTACGTAAAAGACGACAGATACTGAAAAACTACCATTTCTCAATCAGGAAAGATGCCTAGTAGTGTGAAATTCTCTACTCTGCCGAACCAGGACATTAAATGAGGCAGAGTGATGGCAGACAGTGCTTGCTGAAGCTTGGTGCTGTCAGTGTGCTGCTAGGCACAACTGTAGTAAATCTACTTGGGCTTGTGGTCAAAGTGGCCTGAGTTCAAGTTAGGCAGCTATATGCATGGCTGTATCTATTCCTCCTTCATTGGAAAATAATATGTAGTAATCTGAAGGATTCAGTGAGGGATTAATAAAAGCAGGACACACAAATTCAAAATGATGTTACAGATATGAATCTTCTGCAGTTACTGCAGCTTATTAAAAAACCCCCAGACTTACTACTCTGTAACATATATACATATGTATACATACATGATTTTTTTTTCCATTTCACAAGATACCAGATTGTGATCTGCACTGTCTGAGGGACCTTAAGATAGATGCATTTGGAAGAAGTATGGATGAGGGAAATGGTTTCCTAGCAACAAAAACTTCTTGTGAAAACTCTTCAAATATGTTCTTGTCTTCCTCTTTCCTGTTTATGCTTTGCTCAGTGCTTTGGTTAGTGCACCCTCTACAAGTAATCCTTTAGAACACTATTCTCAAAACATTTGCAATGCCAATGTGCAAAATACCCCCCTTCCCTGAAAAAGCCCTTGGTACCTTAGAAGTCCTTCCAATGTACTTAAATAATTCACCAAAAAGTGTACATTGTACATTTCAACAGCTTTCCCAGAGACATTATTCTGTGAATTATTTAAGATCTAGATGATAAAAATAGCCTCATTGACAAAGCTCATCTTCATCCTGAAGTTCAGTCTAATTTCTTTAAAATTTCTACTTATGACAGATTAAAAAAGACTAAAAGTTTTCATTTCTCTCACACATGCAGAATGTCTATATAGGAGCATAGCTGATGGTTTACTTGACTAGTGACTGGTCAGCTATACCATGAATCTCTGTGAGTATAAGCAATTTGACTCAGAATAGATTGTAATGTTTTCTCATTGACTCAGTCTTCATAAACCCCCAGGGAATAGCTCAGCTAGGGAGATGGCTTTATTATAACTGTTTTCTTGGCTCTAGTTTGCATGTTTTTGCTAGCATTATAATCTGTATTCACAGATAATTATTGCCTTAATGTTTTTCCCAAAACAAAAGCATGATAAATTACTCTTTTTTACTTTTCATCTTATTTTACTACTACTTGCATTAGTACTGAGTCAAAAGCAAGCAAAAACCAATCAAGTCGACCTCCATGTTCCTGGTTGTTACCTATGTATTTTTCTTCTTTCTTTCCTTTGATGATTTGCATATTTGTCAAATTCTCAGACATAAAAAAGGGCTTTTGTATTGAAGTCTAGGAATTTATTTCAACTCCGTCTTTGTTTCTGGGAGTTATGGGACTGCATACAGTCTTTGAGAAAGAGAACATTTATTCCAGAACGGAATTCCTGACATATTGGTGGAGATAGGCAATATGCTGAGAACAGCCTTTGCACAAACCTTATAGTTAATCAGGAAAGCTCTGTCAGGTTGCTGAGAAAGGAGAATGATGTAGTAGGTGCAGAATACACTCACAGTCTTGTGGCAGGACTGGGAGATGGGACTCAAAGCTGTGGCAGAGGATGTTGGGGTGTGTGTGAATTTCTAGAGGTCTCTTACCTGTTCTCCAAAAAATGCATGCCTAACACAGGGGGTGACATTCATAAAATTAATATCCACAGCGAAAATTGTCATGGTGGCTAAGAAGATAGTCGTGCAGCATAGGCACCCTGTATAAATGTTTCAGAGCTTTAAAAAGATGTTGTATCAGACCATAAATGCTGTCAGCCAGGGCTTAATCTTAGTGTCAGAACTAAGTCCTAAGTTAACAGGAACCAACTTTTTTTAGCCTAAACCACTCAAGCTATCCTGCTAACATGTTATTCATATCCATGTCAAGTCTGCAAAGAGCAAACGTCATCCAAGCAAGGGAGAATCACGTCTGTAAAGATTTAGAAACCCCCTTTCTCTGTAGAATACCAGCTGTGCTGAAATATGTAGACTGCTCATAAATTCATATTAATTTTCACTTTACAGTCTGCTGAATGATAGTTATTCATACCTGGTTCAAATAATGTATAATTTTTCAGAAACAATCCCAAACTCTTATTCAAGTAATGCATATAAAATGCAAACACATATGGGGAACTTTTAAACACAATGTGATACATGGATTTGCTATGTTGAGTCTGCAGTTTCTGATGGGAGAGATGTATATCAGGAGCAGGCTTATTAAAGCAAATGAACCAATATCAACATTTAGATATATTTAGACAAAGGCTCAGTGGAGAAAGTAATTCTCACAAATACAGGATGCGTATCATATATTGTCAGAATTGCAGTCAGGATTCTTGTCACACACATGTAATCACATTTAAAGAAATCCATCTGAATAGCAAGCTCAAAGATGATCAAAAAGTTCAAGTGGGTTTTCAACTAGTACGCTTTTGACTAAAATACCATAGAGAACTATAGAGACCTAAATGAAAAAGGGCAATGAATGGGGAAGAATGGACACAAGACATGGTGGAAACAACAAAATCATAAGGCAGTAAGTAAAAACTCGCAAAAGGAAATGCTTTTTTTTTAGAAGTCAAGTGGAGGCCAGAAATTATAATTAAATGAGTTCTTTTGAACTGGATAAATGAACTCGAACAGGACCGTCATGAAGTTCAACAAGGCCAAGTGCAAGGTTCTGCACATGGATGGGGGAAATCCCAAGCACAAATACAAGCTGGGCAGAGAAGAGATTGAGAGCAGCCCTGCCAAGAAGGGCTTGGGGGTATTGGTGGATGAGAAGCTCAATGTGACCTGGCAATGTATGCTCATAGACCAGAAAGCCAACCGCATCCTGGGCTGCATCAAAAGAAGTGTGGTCAGCAGGTCAAGGGAAGTGATTCTGCCCCTCTGCTCTGGTGAGACCCCATGTGGAGTACTGCGTCCAGCTCTGGAGCACCCAAGAAAGACATGGACCCGTTGGAGCAGGTCCAGAGGAGGACCACAAAGATGATCAGACGGCTGGAACACCTCTCCTACGAGGACAGGCTGAGAGAGTTGGGGTTGTTCAGCCTGGAGAAGAGAAGGCTCCAGGGGAGATCTTATGAGTGAATATGTTATACTTAGGAAGAGTCAACATGGCCTCATAAATGTTCCAAGATGGTCCATAGTCATGTTGATATGGGAAACTTGTTTGATACAGTCTGTAGCAGGGGGTACAAGCACAGGACGATGTCAGAGCTCCTGTGAGACGAGGAAGAATGGAAGAGCAGAGAGGGGGATTGCTCTATCAGTGCCTCTCCTCGTTAAGTGCACTGTGTGCATGTTGCAGTAACCTACAGGAGGTCTCCACACCATCAGTGAAAAAAGGTGTGGTGCAATTCCCAACATTTTGCTTCTGCAACTCAGCAATCACATATAAAGTGTTATCCTATTTTACATGCGATAAGTAGGCTAACATTTTAAGGTGCAATGTGTATGTTGCTCCTCAAACCTTCCCAAACAGCAAAAGGGACAGATTTTGCAACTTGGGGCCAGTGTAAACTTGAATGTACTAAGTATATTTGGGTTTCCAAAAGGCTGTTGGCAAATACTCTCAGCAAAAGAATTTAAGCTGTCAGGGCAGATCTCAGCAAAAGAATTTAAGCTGTCAGGGCACAAGAGGGAGGTCCTCATATGGGTAAGTAACTGGTTAAAATAAGAAACAGAACAGGAGTAAATTATTTCAGGAAAGCCGAATTATGTCAGCAGTGGAACTCATCAGGGATATGTGCTGCAATCTGTGTTGCTCAAAATATTCATAAATGATGTAAAACAGAGAGAGTAGAGGCACGAATGTTTACTGAAGATACTAGATTATTTAGAGTAATAAGAAGAAGGGTCAGCTGAAGATATGAGGACTTATGAGACTGAGTAACTGGGAAGTTAAATGACAGATAATATTCTGTCTAGATAAATGTGAAAAAATGCAGCTGGAAAAGTTACNAGAGCAAACGTCATCCAAGCAAGGGAGAATCACGTCTGTAAAGATTTAGAAACCCCCTTTCTCTGTAGAATACCAGCTGTGCTGAAATATGTAGACTGCTCATAAATTCATATTAATTTTCACTTTACAGTCTGCTGAATGATAGTTATTCATACCTGGTTCAAATAATGTATAATTTTTCAGAAACAATCCCAAACTCTTATTCAAGTAATGCATATAAAATGCAAACACATATGGGGAACTTTTAAACACAATGTGATACATGGATTTGCTATGTTGAGTCTGCAGTTTCTGATGGGAGAGATGTATATCAGGAGCAGGCTTATTAAAGCAAATGAACCAATATCAACATTTAGATATATTTAGACAAAGGCTCAGTGGAGAAAGTAATTCTCACAAATACAGGATGCGTATCATATATTGTCAGAATTGCAGTCAGGATTCTTGTCACACACATGTAATCACATTTAAAGAAATCCATCTGAATAGCAAGCTCAAAGATGATCAAAAAGTTCAAGTGGGTTTTCAACTAGTACGCTTTTGACTAAAATACCATAGAGAACTATAGAGACCTAAATGAAAAAGGGCAATGAATGGGGAAGAATGGACACAAGACATGGTGGAAACAACAAAATCATAAGGCAGTAAGTAAAAACTCGCAAAAGGAAATGCTTTTTTTTTAGAAGTCAAGTGGAGGCCAGAAATTATAATTAAATGAGTTCTTTTGAACTGGATAAATGAACTCGAACAGGACCGTCATGAAGTTCAACAAGGCCAAGTGCAAGGTTCTGCACATGGATGGGGGAAATCCCAAGCACAAATACAAGCTGGGCAGAGAAGAGATTGAGAGCAGCCCTGCCAAGAAGGGCTTGGGGGTATTGGTGGATGAGAAGCTCAATGTGACCTGGCAATGTATGCTCATAGACCAGAAAGCCAACCGCATCCTGGGCTGCATCAAAAGAAGTGTGGTCAGCAGGTCAAGGGAAGTGATTCTGCCCCTCTGCTCTGGTGAGACCCCATGTGGAGTACTGCGTCCAGCTCTGGAGCACCCAAGAAAGACATGGACCCGTTGGAGCAGGTCCAGAGGAGGACCACAAAGATGATCAGACGGCTGGAACACCTCTCCTACGAGGACAGGCTGAGAGAGTTGGGGTTGTTCAGCCTGGAGAAGAGAAGGCTCCAGGGGAGATCTTATGAGTGAATATGTTATACTTAGGAAGAGTCAACATGGCCTCATAAATGTTCCAAGATGGTCCATAGTCATGTTGATATGGGAAACTTGTTTGATACAGTCTGTAGCAGGGGGTACAAGCACAGGACGATGTCAGAGCTCCTGTGAGACGAGGAAGAATGGAAGAGCAGAGAGGGGGATTGCTCTATCAGTGCCTCTCCTCGTTAAGTGCACTGTGTGCATGTTGCAGTAACCTACAGGAGGTCTCCACACCATCAGTGAAAAAAGGTGTGGTGCAATTCCCAACATTTTGCTTCTGCAACTCAGCAATCACATATAAAGTGTTATCCTATTTTACATGCGATAAGTAGGCTAACATTTTAAGGTGCAATGTGTATGTTGCTCCTCAAACCTTCCCAAACAGCAAAAGGGACAGATTTTGCAACTTGGGGCCAGTGTAAACTTGAATGTACTAAGTATATTTGGGTTTCCAAAAGGCTGTTGGCAAATACTCTCAGCAAAAGAATTTAAGCTGTCAGGGCAGATCTCAGCAAAAGAATTTAAGCTGTCAGGGCACAAGAGGGAGGTCCTCATATGGGTAAGTAACTGGTTAAAATAAGAAACAGAACAGGAGTAAATTATTTCAGGAAAGCCGAATTATGTCAGCAGTGGAACTCATCAGGGATATGTGCTGCAATCTGTGTTGCTCAAAATATTCATAAATGATGTAAAACAGAGAGAGTAGAGGCACGAATGTTTACTGAAGATACTAGATTATTTAGAGTAATAAGAAGAAGGGTCAGCTGAAGATATGAGGACTTATGAGACTGAGTAACTGGGAAGTTAAATGACAGATAATATTCTGTCTAGATAAATGTGAAAAAATGCAGCTGGAAAAGTTACATGCGAAATGATACACTCTGAACTTGCCAATACCATTTTGGAGCAGATCTTGTTTTACTGTAGATTGCTTTGTAAAATTTCAACTCAGTGCTCAGTAGCAGTGAGAAATAAATGTTCACAATTAGAAAAGAGAGAATGAAAAATCTTTTTTATAAGACTGTTCATCTACATGTTGAATACTGTCTACAGTTATAGTCTCCTCAATATCTAAACTGATAATGTAGAACTGAAAATGAGGAAGACAATGATGATGAGCAAAAGTATAGACCAGTTCCAGTGCAAAGAAGAACTAAATTTGTAAGTCTGGAAAAGAGAGGAAGGATGTGACAGAGTGGTATGAGTGTCACGGACACGTGTGGATAGGGTTTGAGAATTCAGCATCTTTTGCAGGTCAGAGACTAGACTAATAAATGAAGCCAGATCAAACCAAAGAAAATAAGATTGTTCTTCCAAAGAATGGAATTCATGATCAAAGGGCACAGTGGAAATAAAAAGTTGCATGCTTACAGAAGGAAACAAGTCATATCTATAGAAATGAATTTAGATTACTGAATATATAGAAACCTTGTCTAAACAGCAAGATACTGAGCTGAAAACAGGACATTAAGCTGAAGTATGTTTTCAGTTTTCTTACTCTTGTCTAAGTACTCACAGTCACTGCTGGAAAGAGGACATGAGAGAGACACAAAGCCTTCTTCTTATTTATTGGCAGAGACTCTATTAAAACCTTTTATCGAATACTTAGGCTGTGTTCTGTTGTAATCCTGAATATCTCATTCTTATTTCCTTATGTTAATCACTCACTTATTATTCATGTCTTCTTTTATAAATTTTTACTAGTCTCCAGCCGCTCTTATCTAAGTCCTTCATATTTATTCAGGAATCATAGTCTTTAATTGAGATTGAGCTTAAAGATCTGTTGCTTTTTGTTTTTTCCAATGTAATGTTCCTATGAGATTTTTCCAAGTGCTATTAAGACCAGCAAAGAGTTAAAAGAAAAGTAAGGAAACAGTCTAATTCTTGTTATTTAATTTCCATCTGTTTCATATATTCAGGGCCATTCTCAAATCTTCTTTTCTTTAATTTGCCCTAAGTTATTTTTTGGCCAACTCTACTATCACCCTTAATTTTATGACTCTGAAACTCCCCTAGAAAACAATTTTTTATACATTCCACATCACCTTAACACTAAATCCACCATTAAAAATACTCTCTTCTGTGTCAGGTAATTCTTTGACAATACATCTGATATATATGAAAATTGATACATCTGTCACTGTGCCAAGAATGTATGCTATGTTGTTAGTACAAAAGTACAGTTTATTATATTTTGTCTCAAGTAAATATTTTTATAAAAGTCCTGTAGAGGTATCTGTGACCATTTCAATCTAATCCTGTGTCTTCAGAATAATTCTAGCACTAAAACCAGCATTAACTTTTTTGTTGTGTTCTGCAATGTATTCAATGCAAATATGTTATTATTCCTTATTTTTTCATTATAGTTTTTCCCGTTATTAAATTTATTTTGTTATCTGGCCTCTTTTCCCTTGAGAATATTTTTGAGACTCTTTTGGGAATACCTAGTTACCTTTGGCTCACTCATGGTAGTCTGTTAAGTAGTAATTCTTCTGTTAAATAGTAATTTATTTTATTAGTAGATATTAATTTATTTTTTTTCCACTAGTAATGCCCATTTCCCTATACACTTTAGGCATAGTCTTTTCAGCCACTTTCTTGACTATCTGTGTTTTGGTTTGTCTTATATTAATATTTTTCCTCTATCTGTCCATGCTGACTGTTATAATTTCATTCATTGGCATTATCCTTTAAGGATAATAATTTGAAGTTCTGTTTTTCCAGATATGCCTGCTGAAAGAGCTCTGACTCATGTCTGTGAACCCTAAATACCTCTTAAACTCTTTCAGGTTGTACCATGTGTAGTAAACAGGATTGTTTTGCTTTATCACAGGAAGTCTTCATCACTGCAGATAGGTCCATATATAGCATAAACACTTTTTTTTTTTTCCCCAACTGAATTTGGATATGACTAAATTAGCTTGCACTTGAAATGGTTTCTCCATTGGCTTGCCCTGAGAAAAAGCATATGCTATCACATCTGGTGTTTGTTCTCCTGGTCTGTACTTCTGAAGATAATTCATATTTCTTCAGGAATTACAACTATTTGTAGTTATAATGGTGGTGCTCTGGTAGTGAAGCACATACCTTTTGAGCAAGGGATAGTTTATTTCCATGCATGTAAAAGGCCTGGAAGCAGAAAGCCCAAATTTCCTTTCTCAAATTGAAGTTCATCCACTTGAATTGTCACCTCTTTATTTAGCCTACTGTGTTTCACAACACCTGAACTAAAGATTAGTTGATTCATTTCAGAGGAGAAATAGAATAAGAGGAGATGTCTATTTAACATATAGATTTGCATCGAAATAACAATTGGGTATCCCTGCTATCACTTACTGTGACATATGTATGAACTTCAATTTACAGATTTACAAGAAGGGAGATTTCTTCCTTGATAAGTTGTTGCAAAGGCTACTTAACCAAAGAGTTAAATAATTGCACTTTATTCATAGCTTGAACTTCTAGTGGATCTTTTTGTATCTTTATCTGCTATACATTTTCATGGGTCATCTTAGGAACTGTAATCTATTCTTCTTGAGTTTGAACAGTGTATCTCCGTAGACCTACAACAATGCTGAAACCTAGATGATATAGTATTCTTACTTCTGGTCAATATTCCTATACATGTAAAGCAACAACAAATAGAGATTAAAACTTGGAACCAATAAATTAATCTCAATATTAGGTTAGCTAAATGACCAAATAAACATAAAACCGATGAGTACTAAGAACTCCTAACAATATTTGTCCATAGGAGGCAAATGTAGATTTGATTATGGATGCCAATAGTCTATAATCTACAATTTTGAAGTTGATTAAATATATTCTTATTGAAACCAATCTTTGTATTGGGTGTAGGCAACATGGTGTGTTGGAGGGGTGGCCTCTGTGAGAAGAGACCAAGAGCTGCCTCTATGTTGGACACAGCTGGTTCCAGCTGGCTGCAGCAGACCCACCACTGGGCACACCTGAGCACAGCAGCCAAGCTGGTAGCACCTCAGTGGGAAAATATTTAAGGAGGGGAAAAATGCCAAATGAGCAGAGAGAAGTGAAGAAAAAGACTCAAACCCGAAACATATGGGAACAGGACAAGCACCAAGGTGAGAGAAGAAGGAGGGGGAGGAGGTGCTTCAGGTGCCAGACCAGAGATTTCTCTATAGCCTGTGAAGAGGACCATGGTGAAGCAGATATCTGTACTTCAGCCCATGGTGAGATCATGCTGGAGTAGGTTTATCCTGAAGGACTGCAGCCCAAGGGAAGGACTCATGTTGGAACAGGGGAAAAGTGTGAAAAGGAAGGAGCGGCAGAGAGGAGCTCTTATGGACCCCATTCCCCACCCTTGCTGCATCACTTGGGGTAAGGGAGTAGAGCAGTTAGGAAGGAAGGAGTGAATTTGAGCCTGGGAAAGGGGTAGGGCTGGGAGTAAGCTGTTGTTTTATTTTTGATCTTTGTTTCTCATTATTCAAATGTATTTTAATTGGTAATAAATAAAATTAATTTTCCCCATGTCGTCTGTTTTGCCCATGACAGTAATTGTTAAGTGATCTCTATGTTTTTACCTTGATCCGTGACTTACGTCGTCTTGAACCTGCACCTTTCAAATCACTGGCAAGTATTCCAGTTACTGGACTACTGACTGTTCTGTCTTCCTCTATGACAAGAATTGTACTTTTGAAATACAGAATTTCTTCCAATTAAGAGTTTGATCAAGTAATTTCCTTCAGTTTTACTCCTTCATTTCAAAGTAATCAGGCTTGCGCATTTATTAACACCTGTCTTCATTCAAGTGATTTTCTGATCTGAAAGGCAAGATGTCTTGCACTTTAGAAGCTTTGAGAGTGTTCTGCATGTGTCAGGAAATAAATATATTATTTTACTTCCTCACAAATAAATTAAAAAATTATTTGAAAGAACCTTCAAATAAAAAAATGTGGTGTTATGTCAGTGGAACAACTGACAGTAAATTGTGCCAACAGTTTATGGCACAAAAAAAAATTGTATTAAGATAACTGATTACTGGGTTTCCTTCTAGTCACTAGAAATATAATACTCAGACAAATATAATCACCAGAAACATTCAAACTAAATTCAAGCTTCTGATGTTTTTCTTATAATCAATTTCTTATTCTTCTTGAATATTAAAGTAATTTCCTGTTTTGAAATTCAGTGGTAGGTCAAACTGCTAAAATGCACATCTTGACAAGAGTCATTTAATCCCATCAAGGTGAAACCATTTAAAATATATAATTTATATAATGCCTGTGCTTCTGTAAAAGCTATTAAGTACAAAAATCAAAGGGTAACTCAGTGAATCTCTATCTCCCCAGTGAGGTAATAAATGTACTTTAACATTGACATTTCTTCGGGCAGTACCCTTTAGAGTGATTCAGAGTGCTTAAAATACTGACATCAGTTAATCCATTTGTTACATCACAGATTTAGGCATCTGTTAAATTTTTTGCTTAATTGCCTTGTTTAAAGCTTATAGATCTAAGTACAATGTCAGCTTTCCTGCATATGGTGCTATTTTATCTACATGATGTTTTTCCACTTCATTGGTTAATCCATTTTGGTTATTATCTAGAAGTGCTATTAGCAACACTGATTTCCAAAATTCTTATTAATTCATTTTCACACAAAAATTGATATTTTTATGGGCCATATACATAATAGCTCAATTTAATAAGAAAAAGGAATTTAAAGCTGTCTGTCTCGCTTAGTTAGAACAGTTTGGTCATGAGGCAATAGCCACTGGTCTTTTTTTGAGAAGATGTCTCAGATGTGACATGGTATATTTCAAATTACGACGATAAAAAAGATATCTCCAGTAAGCAGCATTGTCACTTCATTTGGGACAGAACTCTGCTGGAGTTGTTATTGAGCAAAAAGATGAAGAACCTAATGTCTTTTCTTGTCTTACCTTTATGAAGTAAATTATTAAGACAAGGGACAATCATTTTGTGATATGAAATTAGTATTGAAATTTTTTATATAACTTGGAAAGATATCAGCAGGGGAGCCTAAGAACATATTTTTCCTCCCATCCTGACTGCAATAGAGTCATTCTGTAACATGACCCATAGTAATGGGAAATGGGATATCAAATTTTCTGGCAGTAGAATGCTAAAAGATGGGGCATAATGATTGTTGAGATTCAGGAAAAATGTGTTTTCACTTGAATATGAATTTGATTTTTCCCAGCAGTTTGCTTATGTAGAGAAGAAATCCAGAAACTATTAATTTCAAAAGATTCCAAAGATTTGCTTTTTAAACAATTTGAATTAGCAATCATACTAAAAGCTTTATATCCACAACTTCCTAGCTTGTCCTGAAAATTGTATTTTCTTCTGCTGCTGTTTGACTTGACACTAGAAAAAAGAAGAATTGTTGCGTATAGATGAAAAGAATAGGGGCTTTATTCTTCTCTTTTCCTTCTTTCTGGTCCTGCACTATTTTTCAAAAGGTGTTTAATACCTTCTTACTGTATTAATATAAGCATGTGTTGCAGTATTATAAAAAAAATGTAAGCAAGCACTGAGACTATTTTGTAGCCAAGATCTCACACGGAAGTGTTAACATTACTCTCTTAAGTGTCAACCTTGAAATATACTTCAGTGCAGTTTCCTAAATCTGCATTGTTTCCTAAATCTGACTGTCCATGATCCGTTTGCCTTACCAGTGTTGGACCCTTGCCTTTGGAAGCCTTCATCTTCTATAACTGTCTGTGTCTGGTACTTAACCACAGTAACTTTACATCTTTTACATACTTATCCTTACAACCCCCTTATGAGGCAGGCAAATACAGTTACCTGTTTTACAGGTTGGGAGGTTAAGCACAGAGAAATTAAGAGCTAGGTCATAAAATTACTTAAGAGTTAAGATTTGAATGGAGCAAGCTCTCACTTTCAGGTGTCTTTCTGATAGTAGAATACACAGTGCTAGGTTGTAGTTAGACCATCAGTACAACATATTGGGAAATTAGACAAATATAGGATCTATAGAAATAAATACCCAAATACTAATTTAACTGATCATAAGTGTTGAGAGGAGGGATGGGAATCAGGAACAAAGAAGATTAGATATTGTCCAAATGCATTGTTTTCAGTTGCTGTCCCTATGGCATTTACTCAGGATTATGGCTGCCATCTGAGACTGAATAGATCTGTTTTTAAATCTGCTTTTTATGTGAACCATAACAGAAATTTGTGCACAGATTCTTTCCTCTCTCTTTACTTGAAGTTCCTATCTATTACTTTTTGCTATTTTGAAAGCGAGTGTTTAATGCTGAATATTTTTTATCTTCTATGACTATCTGATATATATATTGGGTTTAAAAAAAAAAATCCTCAAGGATTTATTTAGACCGCGAGTTGTAAGTTATTAAGTGTTATCAGTTGAAAAGCAAATGCTTACACTCAAGACAGCTATTCAGACTATGTGCTACCCAGAGATGCCAAACCTTGAGATGCCTAGCTTCATTTTGGACAGCAAAGTCACCACTGTACCTATGGAAAGGCTCTTTCACATCCACAGGAGCTCGTATTTGAACTTGGAAGTTTGCACTTCTGTTTGAGCTGGAGCTTAGAAGTTTGAGCAGTTGAGAAGTAGTCAAGATGACATTTAAATCCCATTTAAATCCATTCTGGCATTCCTATCCATTACAATGCTAGTGCCTTTCCATTTTTATTTTTGAGAATTCTCCAAGGAATTGGAACAAGGGTTCTAAGCTCGGCTCAACTTCACAAAACATAATTTTGCCATAGCTAGTTCATGCCAAGCAAAGACTCTAAACATTAAGATAGACATTAGACAAGGACATTGAATAATATAGTTGCAAAGCTAAATAAAATTCAGTATCAGGGAGCATATTTTGTAGATCAGTAGAATGAGGAGATGATTAGGAAACCAGTGGACTCAATTCCTGGGACTGCTTTTACAGATTTAAATCAAATTTATTGGTTACATTAATAGAATTTGGTAATGCATTTAAGTTCTTTAGTTATGTAAGTATATTTACATGCTAATATTGCTTCTAAAAGTTCTCATACTATTAGCTACCTGCTCTTTCATGATGCATTTTAATTTTGTTGCACGGCTACCCTTTAGATCCACTGATAGCATCTACCACATAAGAATAATTGCAAGCATGGCAAAAATATGCTGAATATGCTAACTTGAAGTAAACACATTCTTTTGTAATAAATCTTTGACTTTACAAATAATAGAAGAAAGTTAACATTTATCAATGTTTGTGAATTTCACATATTTATGCTTTGTTGGTAAAAATGTTTGAGAAGGATAAACTTGGTACATAAATTATAACTTTCCAAAGAATAATTAATTTCATTTTACAATAAATGCTTTTGAAACAGTATTCTCACACTTGATAATAAATAGTAAGTGGTAAACACATGCTGAAGTCTTTAAATACTACCTAGACTTTATTTTGCAGCTAAGAAACAAGCTGAAATAAAGTCAAATATTAATGCCCTATTGATTCATTTGATACAATAATTTATCTGTCATTTATCTTCTTAATATCTCATATTGGACTATGCGGCTGAAGGAGGCTGAGCTCAGTGCTGTCACCTAAGGTCTAAAAGTCAGAATGGATGGATTTATTTTTCTCACTTTACTAAATAAATCCTTTGTGGAAAAAACCACAGTATATCGACATGTTCAAAGTTGTTTAACTAAAGATTAATGTAAAGAAACATCAATATTAATCACCAAAAGACATATGCTCCAATAATGAAGCCTGAATTTTACTAAGGAGTGAATAATTTTTCTGAAGTTATAGGAGGAATACGGTGAGCTCATATATTATTTGGGATGGCTCCAATCATGAAAAAGGAGGACATTCTTATTCAACGTATTGTGTAGATACAGTTTCTATTTGCTTTTGTGAATGTTATCACTAGCAAAATTGCAGATGAATCAGAGCTGAACTGGTAAACTCTGTAACTCTACACAGCTGGTCTGTGCTCCACAGAAAGAAGAGTGTGAAGAGCAAACAAAACGTGTCTGTCAGAGGAGTATATTTTCAATGGCTAGTGTTGATGACATTGTATGGAAGCACACAAATGTGCTAAGCAAACCCTCCGATGACAGGAGAAAGTGAGGACAGAATAACCCTTTTGCAATTCCACAATTTAGCTACAAGTAAAATGACTTTTTCTTCCCGTCTTCAAAGTTCCTAAGCACTTTAGCCTCCAAGTACCATGCAGTTATACTACTTACACTAGGATTTGGTCTTTGACATATGCCAAGTGATTCTCAAAGGGACCCCAAATAACCGTTAGGTGTTATGTTTGTTATATTCTGCATAGATTATTGTGGCATTTTCACAGATCCATTATCTGACCTTGATTAAAAGCCTGTTGCCTATGTTTAGGTCACGTTTATTTTGACACCTTTATTAAATCAGACATTTTATTTATCTTTGCAAAATGGAGTGAGATTGTTGGTTTATTTATCCATCATGCACATCTGAGATGTAATTGGGGGAGTTGATGGTACTGATATATTATTAAGCTATTTCAGCTCTATATGTCATCCTGCAATAAATCAGAGGATAGCAATTTTAAGCTCTGTGCTGGCTACAAAATAATAGGAGTGCCTTAGAGCCTACAAAACATCTTGATAGCATTACTCGGTTCTCATTTTACAAGTTTTAATTGAAACCATTATCAAATAATGATTCTGGACCAGAAATAATTGTTAATAAAGTTCTGAAGATCATATCTGCCCCTGCTGCTGTAAGTTCTGACTACCCCAGCTAAGGGATAACAGCCCAGCTCTACAGTTTTTCTATCAGAAGATAGAGTGCCTATTAGAGTGAGTGAATAGAGAGATAGAGTGGATATATAGTGCTTCTGAAATTAGTGTTCTTGAAAACTGCTAGCTGGTTTCTCTGGAAACGGGGGTCTTCTCCTCTATGATATGGATTACATTGGTATTAACATCTGAAGTTTTACAGGTATGTGTCAAGTCCTGCCGGAACATTTCCCATGGGACTATGAACTATAAACCCAATAAGCAGGGTGAGGGGATGGGCCCAGATGCTGTCCTGCAACAGTTTGAACGAACTTACGTGCTCGCTCACCTGTACTTAGACCACACTAACTAAATTGGCCCTCCTCTGAGCAGTGGGGTGGACAAGACAACCTCAGGGGTCCTCTCCGAGGAAAGTGATTCTACAGTTTTGTGAGCCCATGCCTGTCCCAGGCAATGGCTGACTGCTCCCAGCACACTGTAATGGATGGAGCTTTCCTGGTTTTGGATAGAAAAATGAAGGCAGAGGGCTTATTTGTATGGTTACAAGTTATACATATTGGTTCTGCTTGCCCTTGGAACCAGAAAAGAGACCACAATTTTTTTTAAATTTCCTGGCCCAAGCATAGTGATAACCCTTAACAGTAGGAAAGGCAGGGCATATTCAAATCGTACAAAATGTCTGTTGATATAAAGTTGTTCAAATTCGTTTACTTTCCTGTAGCTTTCTGTGGACTGAGGCTAGTGACAAGCCTTAAGATGTATCTTCTGTGTCTAATCCCTGGGAAAGATACAGGCCTATAAGTAAAAATCCATGATATCCTGTTTTTCTTACTGTTACCATAGAGTCAATGCTATTCTTGTGCTGTTACTATTTACTGTGATTTATTCAAGGTGAATTTTTAGACATAACAATAGATATCTATATGAAGCTATACTTTATTGTTACAGTTCTGCAAAAATAATGTTCCAGTGCTCGTATTTGCAAACGTACTTTTTAAAGCCTTTTCACAATAAGTCAATTAAAAGTACTAGTTCCATAAATAGATTGTTATGTTTCTAGTGGACTGGATGAGGTTTGTTTTTTTTTTTTTTCCTCATGCTTCCATAAGGAACAGTTTGTATGATTTTCTAAGTGTTCATCAAGACAATTAATGATGTTGTTGCAAAAGCCCTGCTGTGTTTCATGACCAGTTGTAGAGCTGTCTATATGAAAGCAGTCTAGGCTTAGATGAAGTACTATAAATGCAGAAACAAGACAGCTAGGTACTCTACAATTTCTCAGGAGTCCATAGACTGTGCACAGCGGTGATGTTGCACATTTGGAAATGTTCATAACCAATCTGGTTGCTACATAATTTTATTTTTCCTACAGACTAAACTCCTATGAATGTAGCTGAATTCTTGCAAACACCCCCCTCCCCCAACAATTAGGAAAATGAGTGGGATCTTGATGGTCCGTCAATGTACATGTGATTAAGTGGATTTTGTGTAAATAGTGTATGTGAGTCTAGAAATTAGTTTGCTACCACCACAAAAGTCAGAAGGAACCTAGGAAATCTCAGTTTTCTTTTAGTATGTAAATTGCCTTTTAGTACCTAAATTACCTTATTCTAAACTATGCTAAGGAAAATAAGTTTGATACTTCTGATCATAAATATTTTTTGTGGATCAGAAATAAACGAGTGCATCAGCCAGAATTTCTGGCAGTAAAATGTTTTCTTTGTTCAATCTTTTAAGGAGTACATAACTGAATATATCTGTAACCTGCAGGCTCAGCACACAGAAATGGATGCATGTCACTGGCCTCTCGATATTAACCTTACCTGAGCTCCTGTCCTTCCAACGTTGTCTTTGTTTGTGTACCAATCCTTTTATTAATTTAGGCCTAATGTAGGGTCACATAATGATTTCTGAATTTCTCTTTGTGGATATAACAGTCTGCCTAGCTGGAGCAGCATTTCCCTCCTGTCTGACACATTTGTCCCACAGTGTTGCGAAACAAGCAAAACCGCAGGAGCTCCTTTCTCTGCCTAATGTATTTTTTTGTATGCTATGCAATCAGAAGACAAAGTTAATGTCAGCCTTAGGTTGATGTAGAAAAAGTGATTGTTTGATTTCTGTTGCTGGGATCCCTGAAAAGGGAAGTTTGTGTTTTTTTAGTTGCCTTCATACACTTGTTTACTTGCAGGCTGTAGAATTCTTTTTTTCAAACATTTTCACATCAGTTTGACAATGTAAGATAAAGCATACTTCTTGTAAAGTTTGATATAGCAGCTACAATAACAAAGGTATAGTGACGTCTATAATAAAAATTCGGTGTTTAGCGTAGAGGACACTCCTCTATGCTAAGCAATCACATTGCATTTGAGCATCCGTCTACACTGACAAACAAATTTATCTGACCTTCTTACTATATGCTTGCATCATGTGACTGTCAGAAGTGGTAAAGGAATGCTAGCAAATGGGCTAAATTCATTACAGAAAAATAAAGCAAAAGGAATAAAATAAAATGAAGGAAAAAATACAGCTAATTAGATCAGTGCTAAGATAGGAACTGGTGGGTTTGAGACCATTGAAAATCTAATCTTCAGAATTAAATTCAAATCACTATTTTTAATATTGTAATTGATGAAGTATTTTATTCCTGTCAGTCCTCAATTAAATAGAAAAATGAAAATTGCTTCTCATATCCTGATTTATCGCTATAGTCATAAGCAGAAATGTGAGTTGAAAAGAACACACTTTCTTGTATTTCTGGATTATGATACAGGATAAAATACAGACTTTCATATGTTGTCTCATAATAACGTCTTCATTTTGCTGGAAAAGATGTCTGATTTCTGTAGACACACCAAACCCTTAATAAAGATGATAAATCAGTAAGCATCATCTAAGTTGTCAGTATCACTCATTTATTAATTATAATCTTCTTATAAATTTGTAACAAATGGAGATTTCCCACTGCAACTAAACTTATAATTCAGAATCTGACCTGAAATGTGTTTTTGAGGGAAGTTAAAGTATTTCCATATTTTCCAGGTTGATATATGGATATCCAAGGTCAAATTCTGACATCAAAGATCTTCATAATACCTTTTTTTTTTCTTTGTTTCCCCTTTTTCCTGAATTTTAGATCTTTTTTTATTACAGATTTTTACACTTTTGTTGCTTAAGAATTCTCACATGAGTATAAATGTCGTATTTCTGTAATATTATGATATTTTATTTTACCTATTAGAAAACAAGTATTTCATTCCTCTTTGGAGAAGTCACAATGACTAAATGGGAAAAAAACAACTGGTGTTCATCAAAAAAGTCTTATTTACAAATCTCTTTGTTTTGCATGGTAGCATCTGACTGCATCAAAAATGTAAACACTCATCCAAATTTGGATCATCTTAGATTTAAATGATTCTTTATCCCCAAATGGTAAAAACAAGGTGTGCAACTGCTGACCTTTGAGACTGACCTTTTCTTTCAGACGCTGCTGCACTGTCAACTGCGCTGTTGTCCCTTAAAAAGAACAGACACAAACTATAAAAATACAGCAGAATAATATTGTAGATTGACCCTGCTGTGAAAACACAGCTATTCTGCAGTACCTGTGTCAGAAAAATTGTTCCCACCAAGGAGTTCCAAAAGAGTATTAAATGCCAGTGAATATAGTTAAATGCTGCTGAATATAAGAAGCTTTATATCATCACCTCCATTGGCTGAAAAAAAGGGAGCTGAGAGAGTACTAGAGTAAGATTAATTAATACAACTTTAATGTAGAGAAATAGTGCTGTGTATACTGTAAAAAATGACTTTTGGTATAAAGATAATATTTCTGCATATATTTATTTTTAAAAGATGTTTCAGTTCAGACAAGGCATTCTTAATTAGAAAAAAATGTTTCATAAAATAAAACAGTATAAAAACGTAATTTAAACACTTCATGGTTTTCCAAATCTCAGAATGAGTGATGTGGTTACTATTTAGTATATGGTATTCATTATACCAATTTAAATAGCTAAACTATTTTAAAAAGTAAGAATAAGTTAATCACTATGGGCTGTTTTCATTGTCAACAGAATTAGAGGAAAAACATAAACACCTCCAGAAACAATTACCTCAAGATGGCAATTCATCTTGCCTGTCTTAGTGACATACTTCAGAATGATATGACTATCCATTGTTTGTACAGCCAGCAAAGACTTACCGGCTTTGACTTAGATGTCTAAGCCTTTTAGAGAGCTAAGATAGGTCATCAAGGTGATCAGACAGTGCTTAATGGAATATAGAAAAAACATTAATTTATTGTAGCTAAACTCCACCCTTAGGTGGTATTCCAATAAATAAGATATAGACAGAGTTGACTGACATAAACTGATAATACACTAAACATATGCTCTTGACAGGAGCTAAGTCATTTTATGCTCATTTAAGCACAACAGTCAGGTTCTGATAAATTGCATTATTTGGTTACTGAGTACACTTATCAGAGTTACAATGTCTTGCAGAGTGAAACTAAACCTATTGTGTTATAAGACAAAATCACTATCATAGCAAGAGCACATTAAAGATTGAACACGGTACCCTGTCAGTTTCAGCAATATTGCTGAACTTTCTTATTTAGATCCTTGTGTCCTGAACTCTTCATATCATCAAATTAGCTCACACAACATATAAGTGGATTTTCCTGAAATGGATTTAAATGTATATACTTGCTCTTTGATACTTTAAATGTCAACCGTGACTTTAAATTAGCATAAGATCAAGAGAAGCACAGTATAGAGATTTAAAATTTGAAATAAGAATTCTCCTCTACTATGTTTTGGGAAAGGTCAGATGTTAAAAAAAATATATATATATTGTATAGATACTTTGATGTATCTCACTAATCGTTTATCAAGGTAAATTGGTCATCAGTTTTTTTGGAAAGAAAGGGCTTCTGATTCTGTTGAATACTTCTTGCGTGGAAGAAGAAAAAAAGTCAGAAAACCAATTTTTTCTGACAATATTTTCTTCAGGTTTTTTATTTTCAAGGTTTTTTTAAATAGTAAAAATTTTGGTGCATGCAGAATAGATTTGAATTTGGTATCTGTTTTTTCCCGCTAACATAATAATCTTTTAATATATTTGTCCCCTTTGTATTTACCCCCAACTGATTTTTTTTGAACAAATAAGTAAGGTGATTTAAATAAGTTCATTTAAAACATCTCACTTCATATTTGGTAAATCAGGTTCTTATTACCTTAAAATGACAACATATATTATATTGATTTACTAAGTAATATACTTAAAATCCTGCTTCCTGAGAAACTCTTCCCGCCTTATGTCAGCATTGTAATATTTTCTACACAAGGCAGTAACCAGGGTTAGGTTATGTGATTAAAGGTCCATGTCCATAAGCCTGTCCCAGGGGAACCTCAGCCCTGCTGGTTAAAGTCATAGATCTGGACCAGCAACCTGGGGAGACCTGTCCACGTGTGTGCCTGTGTGAAACAACTGGGGGACCTGAGGAGTGCCAGCAACTGGATAGACTGGTTTTCTAGGACCAGTTACATGGAGCATCACTCGTGTCTCCATCCCTCTGTGTGTCTGTGTGTTTGTGTAGGTCTGTGTATCTGGCTGGCTGCATCTGGAGTACTGTGTCCAGTTCTGGGCTCTCTAGTTCAAGAAGGACAGGGAACTGCTGGAGAGGGGACAGCAAAGGGCCATAAAGATGATTAGGGGGCTGGAGCATCTTTCTTATGAGGAAAGGCTGAGGGAGTTGTGTCTTTTTAGTCTGGAGAAGAGAACACTGAGGGGGGATCTCATCAATGTTTACAAATACTTAAAGGGAGGGTGCCAGGAGGAGGGGGCCAGTCTCTTTTCAGTGGTGCCCAATGATAAGACAAGAGGTAACGGGCACAAACTTGAACATAGGAAGTTCCTTGTGAAGATGAGGAGGAACTTCTTGACTTTGAGGGTGGCAGAGCACTGGCACAGGCTGCCCAGAGAGGTGGTGGAGTCTCCGACTCTGGAGACATTCCAAACCCGCCTGGACGCCATCCTGTGCAACCTGCTGTAGGTGGACCTGCTCTGGCAGGGGGGTTGGACCATACGATCTTCAGAGGTCCCTTCCAACCCCTAACATTCTGTGATTCTATGATTCTACAATTCTATGATCAACAACTGGAGTGAGTCTGCAGCCTGAGGGCTTGTATGCCCAAGTGCCAGTAGCTGGACAGACTTTTGAATTATTAAATAAAAATCCTGAAATACTGGGAAAGAGTAGTGCAGTAGGAAAGACTGAGCAGAATCCATAAGATTCTAAAATCTCTAAGATAGTTTGGAAATCTGAGAGGTGAAGGAAATAAACCATTAATACATCCTCTGTGCTGTATGTATCTTACATATTCTTCCTTGGCAATAGAGGACGGAAGGGTGGTTTATTAAGAGACTGGGAATTTCTTATTGGACCTAGTCATTAGCATCAGTTTATGCTAATAACATGGCAGAAATAGGGAAGAAGTTCCAAGAACTTCCAGACAATAACTTTTTGGTTTTTGTCTCATGAAATTCTTCTTATTTTCTGTTAGTTAGCCTGTTTTTCTACCTAGATATTGTGAATCACAATTCGCCTCAAGTAACATCTCAGAGTACTGTACCTGAGATGATTTCAGGGGGCTCATATGTATGGTTCTGCCTTCATATCCATATAGTAGACCTTATATTTATGAGGCAGGGAAGGGAATCAGAGAAAACTCATAGTTAATTTTTAAGGACTTATTTTCCTTATATTTTATAGAATGCGTTGCCTTCTTTCATATGAAATTCTCTCAAAATTGTAATATCCTGAAGGTTTTGGAATTGCTCATTACTGGATTGAATTCTTAAATAATAGGTCATTATTTTAGATTACAGCTTTCTGCAAGAATCTTCATGATCAGTATGCTATGTAAATGGTAACCCATTCAGTGTATGGTTCAGCAAACATTTCAGTGTTCGAATTCACCCAGTTTTAGCTAAACTGGCTCAGCTCCACAAAAGGTCTTTGACTGTTAGTTAAATTTAAGTGAAGGTACAACTTAATGTAATTTCTGAAGTTCAAACAATTCAAGAAAAGCAGCGAATAACACAAGGATATGCACTTCATCAGCTGAAGTAAAATTTACTTTTACTTGTTTTGAAGAGTAAAATGTGTATAACATACAAATACCATGGTTACTCTAGTATATAGTTTGATGTTATACATTTTTAATGTTCTCAGTATTTTGTTTTTTCTAGCATGTACGTACTGGTTGTGTATCTGCTGCAAATAGTGTAATTTCATACTTAATAAAATCTAAATGTGCTGGAATCAAACATTGATACATGTATATGTTATACAGTATAGCCTGAGTTTTATAAAAATTCACAAGCTAGTTCTGATTTGATCGTACAGTTTTAATTGAATCTTTGTAAAAATTCATCGTAACTTTTTCTTTAAAAGGATTCTTTCCAAACTGTCCAAGAAATTATAAAAATTCTTTCCTCTTCATCTCCCTCACTCAGAGGAGTATGTCCCTACAGTATTCAAAGAACTTCTAAGCGTTTTTCTTTTCACTGGCTTTCTGATTAAATGGTCCCTCTCACCATTGTCTGCTCTCAAGATAATTCTTTTTTAGATTGCACTATTCCAAGAGGAAGGCAGAGGAAAAGAAGTTTCCAAGAAAATGTCAATTTTCTCTAATCTATGGAAGCCACATGAAATCTTAGATTAGGACAGAAATATGCTTATTTTCCACACCTGGGAACATAGTAATCCTGTCTGCAGTAGGAGGAGATCTTGTAATCAGGCAACTGGTACTTTTTGTAGGTTCTGCTTTTACTAACTACAGGCCAGATCCTAAAATGTCTCTGATATTACTCTCTCTCATCCCAAATTTTGATGCTAGTCCTTCAAAACAAAATTTTGCAGTCATTAATACATAAAATTTTTTTTTTCTAGAGATTCTTCATATAGTACTGCTTTGTTACATATGGTAAGAAAAGACCTGCCTTATAATTTTTTTTAGAATTGTTAATATAAGTATCTTTAAAATAAAATGATCGGTGTAAAATGACCAGGTCTAAATATCTTTTGTGTCATAGTCTATCACAAAATATCTTACTTGGATTTATTTTACATTGAATAAAATTCATCTCCTGAGCAGAGTAGACAGTGGAGTCACTGTTGACCAAGTCAATATTAGGTAACAGTAGCCTGACTGAGAAGACAAAAATAGATAACATGCCTTTTGTAAAAAAAACAGACCAAGAGAACCTGAGTTAGTATGAATCCATGTGGCTTCACTTAAGTATCAGTAAACATAAGCTGGGAATGCAATGTTGCATATCAAAACCCTTTGAAGTTGAAAGAACTTACAAACACATAACTGCAATGACAGGAAGAAAAAGGAACCAGGAAGAAGTTTTTCTCTTAGACTGAAGTAAAGAGAAAAACATAGAAACAGTGACAAAGGAAGCCCGTTTTATGTGAGGTAAATTGAAAAGTCTGTAAACCAAGAGAGAAAAGAACAGAGGAGGCAGTGTTAGATCAACCTGAAAAGCAAAGGAATAAACTGTGATAAAAAGAGAGTAAAGAGCTTAATATCTGAAATTATACCAACTGTAACATGCTCAGAAAAGCTATTTAAAATGACATAGTGTGAAACTCCATTTGCCTACAAGCATCATGTTTAGCTCAACACTCGAATGTGTTAGTTGTACTGTTTTAAATATAATTACTATCTTCCAACCTTGCTTTTAATGTTTTCTAAACTATCATCTGGAGTGTTTTCTGTTGTTGTTTTTAAAGGGAAAGGATATTTCCAGGTTATTTACTATTGCTTGCTATTCCTATGTTTTTTACATCTGATTTGACACTGCGAGTCTACATTCAAGTTGCCGTTGGTGTGACATTGCCCGCACCATGCTAGCACAGTACATAGCCATTAGACAAAATATGAGGCGACAAGAAATGACTGGGAGCTACTGGGAAGAAAAGCAGAAGATCAATAATAAGTTAAATTAAGTGCTAAATAATACATGGAGAAAACATCACCATGAGGTAAAATATGTTCCTATCTAACTGCCATCCACACTTGAGAATCATGTCAAACTGCAGAAAGTGAATGATTTTATGTTTAATTTGCCAAATAATTGCCCTATTCAAACTGCAAATGCATTCTAGTTCACATTACAGCTCTGCACAATCCTTTCATATTTTCCTGTCAGTCTATTCACATTGCATTTTTTGGCACTTTCCAATTTTATACGTTCCTTAGGTATTAGTAGCTATAGACATTCTTATTCTTGTCAACAGCCACTTAAGCAGCATCACATTTTCTATAGATGCTGCACTGTTCATTCACTTAGCAAAGCACTCCAATTTCAACAGCTTCTCCATCAATTAGACTGGAGGAAAAATCCCAAATATTTCAGTTCAACATATTACATAAAGAAAGACTACAATTAATACAGTGACTTTCAACCTTTCCTGTGTGAAACTGTGAAATATGTGGACTCTTAGACTCCACGTGATTCAGCACTTCCTTATTTCATTCCATCACTGAAAAGCCTACGGTTATTACTAGTTATTAAAAGTTTCATCTGAGCATGTACAGTCACTTCCATCATCTGAATTTTGCATTTCAAAAATACATTTTTGCTAGCTGCCAAAGAGGAAATCTGGGTTGCTTGCTGCAGCTACACAGAAAAAGAAAGGCAAAAAGGGAGAACTGGATCATATCATTCCCTGTAGAATTACTGTAACTAATTTGTGTTGGCTATTGGGCTAAAGAAAATCACGAACGTCTAACCAGAAAATTCCACAATGTCCCACCGTGGAAAAATGCCTAATTCCACATCCCTGACTGAAATGAATGGAATGGTTAACAGCTTATAGAATTTCTTTTCAGGCAATTTTGGTCTCAGACTGCATCACTGCATTGGTTTACATTTCATTTCACAACTCTAACTTTTCCTAAAAGTAGAAGACTTTGAAACACCAAAAAGAAGATGAAGAAAAAATGAAGTAAGAAAAGGGGGAAAAAAATTGTGTTATAACCCTTAAAACATACACCAGCGTGGCCTTGAGGGATTGTTATGGAATGTTGAGAGCAATATTTTTACTTCAGTGGAAATATAAAATAGATAAAGACAAGAGCAACTGATCTACTCCTTTTGCTTTAATAAAATAATCTGAAAGTTGTAAGTAAAAAAATTAAAAGGAAAAATGATGAGGATAAATAATATAATTATATATGAATTTGAGCAACCAGGTCTAGGGGGACTCATCCCTGTCCATGGCAGGGGGGTTGGAACTAGATGGTCTTTAAGGTCCTTTTCAATTCTAACCATTTTATGATTGTATGATGATTCTATGAATTAAACATTGACTTAGAGTTCACATCAAATCCTAGCTTTGAAATTAATCCATCCTGTGATATCTGATAAATTATTCTTTCTATCAGATCCTAATTTTTACCATATTTAAAATGAGTAAAAGGTAAAAAAAAAAAAAAAAAAAAAAAAAGAAA
>VZSF01007968.1:4604-16326 GCA_013398295.1 Chionis minor | reverse complement strand
AAAAAAAAAAAAGAAAAAAGAAAAAAGAAAAAAAAATTTAGAAATGAAGAACTCATAGAGCACATATACTCATATTCAGAAAGACAACTACTGTTACATGTGCAGAAGTGCAGGGACTAACTACTGTAGTTTAATTCACTTTAAGAATCATGCTGAAAATAAAAGACGGTTATCTTCAAGTAAGGGCTTACATAATATTGCAACCACAGCATGTAGGCGTTCCAGAGAACTGCATTTTGAGTTGTACTTTCTGGGCAGAACTACTCCAAAAAGGCAGTGGATTAAGTCTTTCAGGCTTTGCCTTCTCTTCTCCTGAGTCCTCTTCACTTTTGCTTTGGCTGAAACCTATCCTAAGCCTACCTGGCAGTTTATTTTTGAAAATTTTCACTGCTGGGCTCCATCTCTAGTAGATAAACTATGAGATCTCGTGGGTTTCATCCAACATTTTTAAGCACTGTGCATGCCAACAGAAAAACATTAATAAGTTTCATTAGTGCCATAACTATAACACCAAAATTCTTGGCTTTCAACCCTACTCCTTCTCCTCCTTCTCTTTATTCAGTAAGCAATTGCAGGTTCACTCTATTTCTTTTGATAGACAGTTACAGAAAAAAAGCTTTTTTGAGTTGTCATTGTGTTTGCTGAGAAAAATATTTATTCTCTTGTCTTTTCTGCATCTTAGAATTTTCAGTTTTAATTTTTTTTTCCTTAACCTTAATATGTCTAAAATAAACAAATACTTGTGGAGCTCAGAATAGTGAAGTACTTATTGACAATAATAAATGAGCTAAGTAATGAAAAGTTCCTAGGTAAACAAGTTTATTAAACTGTTAGAATGCATAGGGAGCTAACACTATGGATGATGATTTTACAGCCTAGACCAGTCAGACAATTCTCTTTCTTGTTATTCAATCTGTGTAGTTTAAGTCTTAGGCAGCTAAAATAACACTGATCAATCACCAATACCAATTTTATGGCTTTTTGTCATAAAGCAGACATATAGTAATTCATAAGGAATGATACCTCCTTGTGCTGCAATCTCTCTTTATTTTTAAAACATCTAATAGAGGCAAGTATGTAACAGATATTCCAGGGATGAATCTCTTCTATTAAGCACCAACAAGGCATTTATGGATGATGCATATGTGTTGACAAAGAAAGGCAAGCCAAGTTTTCACAGGTGTCAGCTCTGTTTTGGAACTTCAACAAACAATTAACTGGGGCACTGAGGCTTCTGTAGGCTTCATTGGCTATTCACAGCTTGATGGTGTACTACATCATTGGGCACAGGCAGCACATTATGGAGCTGTGTTCTGCCAGAAAGCTTACTTCATGCTTCGTTGGAAGGCGTACACAAAGGCAAGACCTCACATGCAATTAGTGGGAAAATCTGAGCCTTGTAAAAGATTTACAAAATGTGGGAGACAAACCCTAGGAACTCACAAAGGATTTTAAAAGAATGTGGAGGAATAAAAGGGAAGAGAAGGGAAAATGGAGGTATTGCAATAGAATGAAGAAGACAAGACAAAAGTGGCACAGAATAGCTGAGGTTGGACGTAACCTGTCGAGATCATCTGCTTCAATACCCTCTTTAAAGCAGATCAACTAGAGCAGATTGCTCAGGACAGTGTCCAGTCAGGTTTTGAATCTGTTTAAAGATGGAAAACCTGCACCAGAGGGCAACCTGTTCCACTGTCTGACCATGCTCAGAGTAGACAGGTTAAATAGAAATTCCTGTATATCAGTTTGCACTCACTGCCTCCTGTATTTTCACTGGGTACCACCACGGTGATTCTGGCTGCATCCTCTTCACTTCACTTTACTAGGTACACCATGAGAAGATCCCCACTCACACTTTTCTTATCTTTCTAATGCAGTTCAGGAGGCTGTTGGCCTTTTCTTCAAAGGCACAGTGTTTACTCATGTTCAACTTGGTGTTCACCCGGGCCCTCGGGGCCTTTTCAGTAAAGCTGCTTTCCAGCCAGTCAGCACCCAGTGCATACTTGTGCTTAAGGTTATTTCCCCCGAGGTGCAGGAGTTTGCACTTGCCTCTGTTAAACTTTGAGAGTTTTTCATTGATCATTTCTCCTACCTGTCTCAAGGTTGTTCTGAAAGACAGAACAACCATTTAGTGTATCAGTCACTTTTCCCCATTTTGTGTTGCCTGAAAACTTGTTGAGGATACACTCTTGTGCCAGAGTCCAGGCCATTAATGAAGATGTTAAACAATGTTGAGCGCTCTATCCACCCCTGGGGTACTCTTCCATTAGTGACTGGCCTCCAGCTGGACTTTGTGTCACCGATTACAATCCTTTTGGCCTGGTTGTTCAGCCAGTTTTCAANAGTCCTCTTCACTTTTGCTTTGGCTGAAACCTATCCTAAGCCTACCTGGCAGTTTATTTTTGAAAATTTTCACTGCTGGGCTCCATCTCTAGTAGATAAACTATGAGATCTCGTGGGTTTCATCCAACATTTTTAAGCACTGTGCATGCCAACAGAAAAACATTAATAAGTTTCATTAGTGCCATAACTATAACACCAAAATTCTTGGCTTTCAACCCTACTCCTTCTCCTCCTTCTCTTTATTCAGTAAGCAATTGCAGGTTCACTCTATTTCTTTTGATAGACAGTTACAGAAAAAAAGCTTTTTTGAGTTGTCATTGTGTTTGCTGAGAAAAATATTTATTCTCTTGTCTTTTCTGCATCTTAGAATTTTCAGTTTTAATTTTTTTTTCCTTAACCTTAATATGTCTAAAATAAACAAATACTTGTGGAGCTCAGAATAGTGAAGTACTTATTGACAATAATAAATGAGCTAAGTAATGAAAAGTTCCTAGGTAAACAAGTTTATTAAACTGTTAGAATGCATAGGGAGCTAACACTATGGATGATGATTTTACAGCCTAGACCAGTCAGACAATTCTCTTTCTTGTTATTCAATCTGTGTAGTTTAAGTCTTAGGCAGCTAAAATAACACTGATCAATCACCAATACCAATTTTATGGCTTTTTGTCATAAAGCAGACATATAGTAATTCATAAGGAATGATACCTCCTTGTGCTGCAATCTCTCTTTATTTTTAAAACATCTAATAGAGGCAAGTATGTAACAGATATTCCAGGGATGAATCTCTTCTATTAAGCACCAACAAGGCATTTATGGATGATGCATATGTGTTGACAAAGAAAGGCAAGCCAAGTTTTCACAGGTGTCAGCTCTGTTTTGGAACTTCAACAAACAATTAACTGGGGCACTGAGGCTTCTGTAGGCTTCATTGGCTATTCACAGCTTGATGGTGTACTACATCATTGGGCACAGGCAGCACATTATGGAGCTGTGTTCTGCCAGAAAGCTTACTTCATGCTTCGTTGGAAGGCGTACACAAAGGCAAGACCTCACATGCAATTAGTGGGAAAATCTGAGCCTTGTAAAAGATTTACAAAATGTGGGAGACAAACCCTAGGAACTCACAAAGGATTTTAAAAGAATGTGGAGGAATAAAAGGGAAGAGAAGGGAAAATGGAGGTATTGCAATAGAATGAAGAAGACAAGACAAAAGTGGCACAGAATAGCTGAGGTTGGACGTAACCTGTCGAGATCATCTGCTTCAATACCCTCTTTAAAGCAGATCAACTAGAGCAGATTGCTCAGGACAGTGTCCAGTCAGGTTTTGAATCTGTTTAAAGATGGAAAACCTGCACCAGAGGGCAACCTGTTCCACTGTCTGACCATGCTCAGAGTAGACAGGTTAAATAGAAATTCCTGTATATCAGTTTGCACTCACTGCCTCCTGTATTTTCACTGGGTACCACCACGGTGATTCTGGCTGCATCCTCTTCACTTCACTTTACTAGGTACACCATGAGAAGATCCCCACTCACACTTTTCTTATCTTTCTAATGCAGTTCAGGAGGCTGTTGGCCTTTTCTTCAAAGGCACAGTGTTTACTCATGTTCAACTTGGTGTTCACCCGGGCCCTCGGGGCCTTTTCAGTAAAGCTGCTTTCCAGCCAGTCAGCACCCAGTGCATACTTGTGCTTAAGGTTATTTCCCCCGAGGTGCAGGAGTTTGCACTTGCCTCTGTTAAACTTTGAGAGTTTTTCATTGATCATTTCTCCTACCTGTCTCAAGGTTGTTCTGAAAGACAGAACAACCATTTAGTGTATCAGTCACTTTTCCCCATTTTGTGTTGCCTGAAAACTTGTTGAGGATACACTCTTGTGCCAGAGTCCAGGCCATTAATGAAGATGTTAAACAATGTTGAGCGCTCTATCCACCCCTGGGGTACTCTTCCATTAGTGACTGGCCTCCAGCTGGACTTTGTGTCACCGATTACAATCCTTTTGGCCTGGTTGTTCAGCCAGTTTTCAATCCACCTCCTTGTCCACTTATTTAGCCTGTATTTTATTAGTTTGTCTATGAATATGTTATGAGCGGTGGTGTTGAAAGCGATACTAATATCAAGATAACCACTGCTTTCATTCACCATCATCCACAAAACCAGTCATCTCATTGTAGAAGGCTAATAGGCTGGTCACGTATTGTTTCACCTTAATAAATCCAGGCTGACTGCTCCCAGTTACCTTCTTGCCCTTGATATGTCTGGAAACAGTTTCCAGGATTAGTTGCTGCATCACCTTCTCAGGAATTGCAGTGATGCCTGTAGTTCCCCAGATCCTCTTTCTTCCCCTTCTTGAAGGCAGGGCTAGTATTTGCTTTCTTCCAGTCTTCAAGAGCTTTCCCCAGTCACCATCATATTTTGAAGGTAATGGAGAGTGCTGCACAATGATGTCAGCCAGCTCCTTGAGCACTTGTGGGTGCATCCCATCAGGCCTCATGGACTTGTGTATATTCAGTTTGTTTAAATGTTCACAAATCGGATCCTCCTCCACTGAGGTAAGTCTTTCTCCAGACTGTCAGGGGTCTGGCATTCATAAACTTAAATCTTACCAGAAAAGACCAAGGTGAAGAAGGCATTGAGTACCTTGGGATATTCCATCTACATTCTCACAAGGTCCCCTCCTCTGTTTTGATGATCTCTAAAGATCGTTTCCAACCTCAGCTATTCTGCTGACTCTGGGATTCTGTAAACTTTAGCTTAAATTATTTAAGACAGCATTCTAGAAGTATGAAGATGACTTGGAGAAAGGAAGCATTGTATTCCTTCATAAACATTTCCTTCCCCAGAGGCTTAAAGGGCTGTTTCTGTTGTAAAACAGTGCTCCTTCAGGACTTCACTAAGGAACATTTTTAATAGCACTGTAATAATGGAAATTGCTTGGTTAATGCCAGACAGCCAACCTGACCAGCTCCTTGAAGAGCAGGGCATACCCTCATTTCTTCTTTCTAATCCAAACTTGTGATATCGCTATACTCAAAATTACTGTTAGATGAACTAAAGGGCCGTGTTATAACTTTTTACTAACCTAAAAAATCATTTGAATATTCAATTATTTATATTCCCTGAGAAATGTAGTGTTTTCTAGCATTGTTTAATCAACTTAATTAAAATTAGGAAAATTAGAAGCACAGATTAAAGTGTCCTAAAAGTATCCTTTCAAAGATCATGCTTTAAAAGCTAGATTTTTACATAGTAAAGGGAAGCAGAATTTCCACTGGTATTATTCGCTGAAGCTAAATCAAATCACAACATGATACAAGATTGGGGAGAGAAAAAAACATTCCCTTTAAAGACACTCTGAAAATCTGTTCACGCTACAAAATTAGTGTAGCCACAAATCTGCAAAAGAATTAGCACAGCCTCCTACATAAGCATTGAAGGATGGCACATTCATAAAACGATGATCCCCCCAAACCATTTCATGTAACTGTGGAGGCAATGAAAATACATCGGGAGTAATATTTGGATCCAGGGAACATCTGGAAAACATATTCCACTCCCTGCAAGACAAATAGCAAAGTACAAATCTTTCTGAAGATGCTGCTTCCAGAACCACCAGTTATACCATAAGACAGGAATAATGTACAACAGCCTGAAAAAAACAGCAATTCACAGTCTGGTATTGAATCTGCTACATGGTGATATAATTGAAATTTCCACATGCAGCATGAGATGGGGAACTGTTAAGGGACTACATTTAATATTTTCTTTAAATGATTTAAAGGTGTTAGATGTGCTGTTGGAAACTGCTAGCTGTTTTTCCTTTTAACATTAGGATTTTTTTTTCTAGAATAAAGGCTTTTGTTAACTTTTCTAAATGAAAAAAAAAAATCAGAATTTAATCTGAAATTATGGTCCACAATTGGTATTACTTTTCTCAAGATTTCTCTTTAAGTAGGGAAAACCAGTGGATTCATAAAGGAAAAATGTTATTTGAAATAAGTAATTCCTGAAAAACTACTTCTAGTAACTGAAGCAAAACCAGTTATCTTCAGGGTATTCACCACCCTGAACGGGAAGATAGGGTTGGGGAACAGAATAAACCCCCCATAATCCAGGAGGAAGCAGTTAGTGACCTGCTACGTCAACTGAATAGTCACAAGTCTATGGGGCCGGATGGGATCCACCCGAGAGTGCTGAGGGAACTGGCGGAGGAGTTTGCCAAGCCACTCTCCATCATTTATCAGTGGTCCTTGTCAATGGTGGAGGCCTCAGTTGACTGGAGGCTTGACAATGTGATGCCCATCTACAAGAAGGGCCTTAAGGAGGATCCAGGCAACTACAGACCTGTCAGCCTGACCTCGGCACCAGGAAAGGTTATGGAACAATTCATCCTGAGTGCACTCACACGGCAAGTGAAAGACAAGCAGGGGATCAGGCCCAGCCAACATGGATTCATGAAGGGCAGGTCCTGCCTGACCAACCTGATCTCCTTTTATGACCAGGTAACCCGTCTGGTAGATAAAGGAAGGCTGTGGATGTTGTCTATTTGGACTTCAGTAAGGCCTTTGACACAGTCTCCCACAGCATTCTTCTAGAGAACCTGGCAGCCCATGGCATAGACAGGTGGACTCTTCGCTGGGTTAAAAACTATCTGAATGGCCGAGCCCAGAGAGTTGTGGTGAATGGCGCTAAATCCAGTTGGTGTCAGGTCTCAAGTGGCGTTCCTCAGGGCTCAGTTTTGGGACCAGTCCTGATTAATATTTTTATTGATGATCTGGATGAGGGGATTGAGTGCACCCTCAGTAAGTTTGCAGGTGACAACAAATTAAGTGGGAGTGTTGATCTGCTTGAGGGTAGGAAGGCTCTGCAGAGAGATCTGGACAGGCTGAAAACATGGGTGGAAGCCAATGGTATGAGGTTCAGCAAATCCAAATGCCGGGTCCTGCACTTGGGTCACAACAACCCCATGCAGTGCTACAGGCTTGTGGAAGAGTGGATCAAAAGGTGCCTGGCAGAAAAGGATCTGGGGGTCCTGATGGACAGCTGGCTGAACTTGGGCCAGCAGTGTGCCTGATTAGCCAAGAAGGCCAATGGCACCTTGGCCTGTATCAAGAAAAATGTGGCCAGCAGGAGCAGGGATGTGATTGTGCCCCTGTACTCAGCACTGGTGAGGCTGCAGCTTGAGCACTGTGTTCAGTTTTGGGTGCCACAGTACAGGAAGGACATTGAGGTACTGGAGCGTGTCCAGAGAAGGGCAATGAAGCTGATGAGGGATCTAGAGAACAAGCTTTATGAAGAGTGGGTGAGGGAACTGGGGTCATTTAGCCTGGAGAAAAGGAGACTGAGAAGAGACCTTATCACTCTCTACAACTACCTGAAAGGAGGTTGTAATGAGGTGGGGGTCTGTCTCTTCCCCCAGGTAACAAGTGACAAGTGACAGGACAAGAGGAAATGGCCTCAAGTTGTGCCAGGGGAGGTTTAGATTGATATTAGGAAAAATGTCTTCACTGAAAGGGTTGTCAAGCACTGGAACAGTCTGCCCAGGGAAGTGGTGAAATCACCATCCCTGGAGGTATTCAAAAGATGTGTAGATGTGGTGCTGAGGGACATGGTTTAGTGGTGGTTTTGGCAGTGTTAGGTTTATGGTTGGACTTGATGATGTCAAAGTTCTCTTCCAACCTAAGCAATTCTGTGATTCTGTGATTTCAATATTATTTTTTTTTCTTTCTCACAAAACTTGACTCAAAATATTTATGTCTACCCACTTCAGAATGGTGGGATTCAGACTTTAAACTAACTAAATCTGATTTACTTAATGAAGAAAAACAGATTGCATTCCAGGACACAATTCATTTGACTTATATTAGACATCTTGTTAGTATAAGACCTACCTTTTCTTATTCTCTCACTATATAATTTCAACAAGATGAAAAGTACCAGACACCCTAAAATTTTCCTCATTGCAAAATAGTATGTATGAAAAAAATGGGAAGCCTTTTCTAATTCCAAAGGCCTGGCAAATTCATAACAGAAATAACAAATGATGGCAACAGTATAAAACTGACCAATGATAATAAAAATTATTGCAGTTTAAGGAGAAAAATATTGAAGCTTTAATTTCAGGGAAATTATAGATGAAAAGGGATGTCTAGCAGGTATTTAATATAAACAACTTCCAAGAACTAAAGATCACAAAATTTATCAAATAAATTTATCAACTCATTTTATTTACTTATCTTCTTTTTCCTAATATTTACGAAATAAAAATAGATTATATTGTGAATATCCTTCTTGTTCTATGATTTATAATTTTATATCAGTTCTGATCCAAAACTGCCGAAGTGTCAAACATGGAGAAGTATACAGAAAGAAAAACAACACCAAGGGAAAAACAATACTATCTCTTCAACCTTTCCATTTTACATATTCAAGTAATTCAGACACACTCTGAGATGGTTTCAGTACTGCAAACCAGGTTAAAAATCAGACAGATGTTTCAGAAAAGACTATGTGTAAAAGAGGACAATGAAAAACCTAGCAAATATATTCTAAGACTACCACAGAAAAGTAATAATTGTCACTACTCCATGTTTTTCACTAAACAAATAATGCAATTTCATGCAGACCCAGAATACCTAGAACATCTATCTCTCTCTCAGAATTACTTGTGTTACTAAAGAAATTCATTTCTCACCATTTCACTATTTTGTCACATAAAAATTGATCACAGACAAATAACCTCTATCTCCATGTTCCTTGACATTTATTGAGATTGATTTTTGGAGGCATGTCAAAAGTTTTGAAACAAAATGAATTCTCTTGTAACTAAATAATAAGTGGATAAAGCTTACCCTTCTTTGCTTCTTGAAGAGGATTAACCCAGAAATGGTAGTTGCTTGCTCCCACAAGACAGGTATTTAATAGGAAAATCTCAGAAGCATGGTATTGAGTTATGATGATTTGGTTCTCTTGTTGGAATTGAACTCAATATAATTTATATTTGTGCACAACAGCACTGTCTAATTTTTTTCTGCTGATGACATTTCTAATCCAAATAACCCAACTTTTGTACCTTCTACAACTGCCAGTAGTGCCTAACTTAGAATGCAAGTGTTGTAGTGTCACAAGTTTACTATAGAAAGGCAAAATAATGCTACATATGTCCCAGTATCTTGACTCTGATCATGAACAAGATTTACTTGGAAGAAAGAAGCTACACAACCACAAACAGCAGGGCAAATAATTTTCTGTTGAAACAAGTATTTTGTCAGCTTCTGTATGACACAAGAAAAAAAAAAAAAAGAGTTCTTTGTTTCAAGATATAAATAAATAATCTGGTTATTTGTGCTGTATGTCTTATATCTGAACAAACTGGGAAAACGTACAAGGCTTCTCTGGACACTGTTAGAACTATTTTGTAATTATCTTTATGAAGTTGGTTTTTATGGGAAAATTTGAACTATTGCAAAATTACCTAAGCCTAGTGAAATGTTTCTGAAATGTTCCTTAGGCTGGCATTTATGGCAAAGCTAAAACAAAGGAGGATCTGAGTGGCTAGAACCCATCCTAATGCCATCTACCTCTGTCACCATGCTGAATGCTGCTGGAGTCTGCCTTTCTCTGCCTCTGTGGCCTAATCTGTTCCACCTTTTTTCAGGGAAATACAGTCTGGATCCATTTCCCACATTAGAAGGGTACCTCAGCTACTGAGTGTATTGACGACTGTCTCCGAGTCATCTGTCACTTCCCTCTCAAGCAAAACAAAAAAAAGAGAAACACTTCAACTAGACTTTAAATGAAAGTATTTACAGCTTTTGCCTAGAGTACAGCAATATTTAAAAAACATGAAATGTATCATCAGGCAAGGAATACAATTTCCCCTCCATTCTATTTTTGGTCTGAATTATTCTGTAACACTATGCACTTCGTAGTATATAATCATTGTAGTATGTATGACCAAAGTTATGTTCAGTCACTTCTATCTGTACTACTACTACCAAAAATATTTTTATATAATTAAATTGTGCTTTTTTTGAGCCATCTTAAGTTCCTGATCTCAGATATATCTTGAAAAACCTAGCTTTAAAGTTCAGCTATTAAGTTAATTAAATTTGGTTTGTGTTATTAGAAGGTATAAACAGAATGTTTGGTCCTTTAAATCTCACTGTTCAACATTTTCTCAATATTTTTGTTATAATCTTTCTCTTTATCATTTTTAAATTAACCTTTTTTCAGATATTTTTCATAATGAAATCTTTCCACACTTTAAATCTTTCTTATCATCAGCCTTGAAATCTGCTCTTTCCTACTATATGTAGTTAAGGAGGATGACAAGAACTGAATATGGCATTCCAAGTAATGAAAAATCATTGTTATAATAATCTCAGTGTATTTTTACTGATTTTCTCTTTCTGACTAAAAAAAATTCTCATTATATCCATAAAAAGGGCAGTTTTCTTTAGATAATAATCTAATGTAAGATATTAAAAATATATATTAAAAAAACACACAGACTTTGTGAGTGGAGATACTAGCTTATCTAACATTATATGCAGTATCCTCACCAAATTTTATTACTGACATTNTTATTTTATTTTATTTTATTGTAAAGTTTCTTTCACTTTCTTTTTAGGTTGAAAGCTGCCATCATATGAAAGGTTATATTTGTATCTGGCAGCAGAATTTGACTGCAAGAACAGTAGTTCATGAAAAAGAAGTTTAGTTTCCTATTGTTGGTGTCCGAAATGACAACCGTATTTCTTTTTGTCATTCCATTACTCAGACAGTTGCTGTCAAAACTTCATAACTCTCTGGAGAGAGATCACTGTAAGCAGACAAAAAAGAATTTACTTCCCCTAATAGTAGCATAGACTTATGCTCTCCGGGCATTTTTTGTGATGTAAAACATATTCAGCATTATGATTTTATCAAAAAGGACTTCCTATTTTGTTATAGGNGGCATTCCAAGTAATGAAAAATCATTGTTATAATAATCTCAGTGTATTTTTACTGATTTTCTCTTTCTGACTAAAAAAAATTCTCATTATATCCATAAAAAGGGCAGTTTTCTTTAGATAATAATCTAATGTAAGATATTAAAAATATATATTAAAAAAACACACAGACTTTGTGAGTGGAGATACTAGCTTATCTAACATTATATGCAGTATCCTCACCAAATTTTATTACTGACATTTCTTCTAACATAATACTTAAAGTATGTAAAGTCAAGTATATTAATTCTTCTCTTGTACCAAAATATGGTATACTCTTGGTGGAAGTGTGCTTCCAAGAATATCAGGAAGATCACAATTCTTTTGTTGCACCCTTTTATGATATTTATTGTGCAGAGGTTTGTTTTATTTTATTTTATTTTATT